>CANBKX010000332.1:0-13467 GCA_947369275.1 Nemotelus nigrinus
CAGCTGAGTAAAAACCCGGCAATACCGAATTTCTGAAGCTTTAGAATCAAGTTAGAATGGTCAACTCTGTCAAACGCTTTACTGAAGTCAGTGTAGACTGCGTCAATTTGGTATCCTTTTTCAATTTTGCATAGAACGTCAGAGATTAGGATTGTCAAATTCGTGGTAGTTGAGCGACCTTTTCTAAAGCCATGTTGTTGCTCGTTCAAACGGGAATCAACAAGCGGAGAAAGTTTATCGTATACCACCTTTTCGAAAAGTTTCGGAATCGAAGACAAAATGGCAATGCCCGTATAATTTTGGATACAGCGTCGATCACCATTTTTGAAAATGGGTGTGACATACGAAAGCTTCCAACAGAATGGGAAAATTCCCGACGAAAGTGATCTATTAAAGAAAATATGCAAGGGAGCTATAAGCTGCTCTACACACTTGCGCAAAAAGATCGGAGGAAGAAGATCAGGCCCAGGACCTTTGTTGCAGTCGAGATCCAAAATAGCTTTACGTATTTCATCACGGGAAATTTCTAAATGGTTCACAAAAGCTGTTGAAGCTGAATCAGCGGAAGAAAGGTGTGAGTTTGATGGGTCTGGTGCATCGAAAATTTCTTGGAAACTATCAGCGAATAGGTCACATATCTCTTTAGGAGAGGAAGACGTTATATTATTAAGAAACATGGACGATGGATAGCCAGTAGTTTTTCGCTTCACATTAACAAAATCAAAGAATTTTTTCGGGTTGCGGACTATATTTTCACCGGTTGTTCTAATGTTAGTGTCATAAGCCTCACGAGACTTTGCTAAAAATTGCTTAGCAACTTCATTATATTCTTCCTGAATAGCAGGACTAACATCGGTATTTTCTTTAATAAGCTTATAAAGTTTGTTCCTACGATTTCGCATATGCCTAAGGTCCCTATCAAGCCATGGCTCAGACAATTTATTCTTTTTTTATCTTTGGAACATATCTTTCAACGGCGTCAAATATTTTATTGTAAAAGGACGAAATGGCTGTCTCGAGATCTTGTGTTGAAAGAGTAGTCGACCAATCAATAGTATCAAGAACATGTTTAATGCTTTCATAATCAGCATTACGGAAGTCAAATACAATTGAGTTATTGTAAGTTTTTAAGCAGGTGGAATCTGGAGTGGAAAGTTCGAGTGACAGTGCTGTATGGTGTAAACTGTTGCAAAAAAGATGCTCTGCGTCACTAGTTGGACTAACCACTACTTCGTCATAAGCATTTGTGAAAACAAGATCTAACCAATTACCATTTTGGTTAGGAGTTTGGGAAACCTGCTGCAAATCATTACCATAAAAGGCACTTGCAAGATTGAAATCGATCGTGTCTACAAGGTTTACGGGGAGAAGGTAAGAGTCATTTTCATCTGGAACAAAGGAAAGATTCGGACGATTATATCTACCCAAAGCTTATATCTACCCAAACTTATGAACTACGACATTCACAAAGTGGAGGTTATGTATCTTCTTGCGTTCTTCTTCAGTACGTATCGCTTATGTAATCTCTTGATTAACTTACGACTTTCATACATCATGGAGAAGTGCAGGGATTCGCGCTCCCTGAAGCCAGTCCCGCGAACGAGACTGACCCCCCATACACTAGCCAAGGACGTGTGGGATGCCATCCCCTTTGGACCCGTTGCGATTCCCGAAGGAAATGCAGGGGTCCTCCTCGCACGACTCTCCCAGTGTGAGTGTACCTGAAGAACATTTATAGTTCAACAGGCGTTGTTTACCCCCACTGGGGTCAGCACAAGTACAGCTCAGAAACGCCCGAGTTTACATTGGTGACCCCGACGTGTTGACCCCCAAGATTCGAAGAACTCGCCGCAGCACAGCGAGCCACTCGAGATACCATCCAGCAAATCATTTGTAACTTCAAGAAGGACTCTGTGGCCCGACATAACCAGCGGTACTTTGAGCAACGCATTCAGCGTCTTGAAGAATCCGCAGAAGAATTTAGAGCGACAAACCAGAAAATCTTGCAATTAACGGAGCTACCACGCAATCATGATTATTTTGCGCTAGACTATTTCTTTTGCATCATGTCTCTTGTTACCACCTACGTCAAAAAATTCAAATCTATGCTCACTGAAATGGATGTGAAGCAAACAAGGGATCCTTACCCATCGCCTAGTTTCCAAGTTCACGTCTCAGATGAACTGACTGACCCTCCAAAACTCAATGACGTCACGATCGACTGCGATCTGCCCAAAAACCTTCCATCTTCTACTGAAAAAACAAGGAGCCATGCGCCAATTGGCAAATGTCTCGGCCGAGGGCACAGACCATCCCAAAGAATTTTATAACTTCAAAATCAATATGAGAAACCAGCTTTGACAGCAGGTTCAGGATGTCCATTATAAACGGTGGGAACTGGAAGAAGAGCCAACAGCAATGGGATACAAATTAGACCATAACATAAAAATGGAAACAAGGGTTCAGCAGCAGCTGATTGAGCTGTCCATAAAGGCAAGAACCACCACAACACCTACATACACAGAAAACTTTAATTTGCATCTGCCACAAGTAACCATTCCACGGTTTGATGGTGATTACTTGAAATGGCTCCAGCTCCATCCACAGCAAACCACTCCTAAAGATTCAAAAAATTGTGGTATCTGAAAACTAACCTAGCGGGAGAAGCAGAACGCTTAATTCGACACCTTGCACTTACTGAAGATAATTACACCACGGCTTGGGAGACATTACAGAATCGATTCCATAACAAGCGAATATTAGCTTCAGCACTTTACACAAGTTGCTTTCTCAACCCAGCCACACGAATGACTTACCATCTACCTCGACTATTAAAGCATTGCACGATGTCACTAAGGAAACCATTCTGGCGCTACAAAATTTGGGGATTTCCGTGAAAGAATGGGATCCACTTCTCCTCTACATTCTGGTCAAAAAATTGGATAGTCAAAGTCACATGCTTTACGAACAATCTTTGATCAATCCACGAGAAACTGAGTCAATAACAGAATTTCTGCAATTTTTAGAAGGTCATTTCCAGTCACTTGATTCAATAGGCAAGGAAAAAAAGAAATCAAATGCCAAAATTTGTGCTATTGCCACTAACGAGAAACCAAACAGTTTGTGTAAAATGTGTTACTCTGGAGAACATGCAATGCACGCATGCAAACAGTTTTTGCAGTTAAGCCCTACTGCGAGACTGCAGTCTGCACAAAAGATTAACCTGTGCATTAATTGTTTACGTTCAGGTCACAAAGCCCAGCAATGCACATCTCGTAATTGCTGCAAGTGTAACAAAAAACATAGCACATTGCTACACTTTGAAACTAATACCAGGGATCAATCGGCCAGAAATTAATCGGTCCACCCCAAAAAACAAGTTCAAACATGGGCAACCACCAAGTCAGCATAGAACAACAGCCAGTGACCCTAACCGCCTCTACTCCAGAAGAAAAATCAGCTCACATTCTGCTAAGCACAGCCACGGTGAAAATTACCGCCATCAACCGACAAACATTAGAATGTAGAGCTAGGCTGGATTCAGGGTCTCGGGTGAATCTAATCACCGAGAGAACGACAAAACGGCTAGGGATAACTTTAAGGCCATCATCAACAAACTTTAAGGGAGTTGGTGATAGATCCATAACCTCTCAATACAGAGTCAGCGTCAACCTACAACCGAGACTTAACCGCTTTTGTGTACAATTGGAAGCATTAGTATTACCCCACATTGTGGCAGACCAACCAAGCGTGCAAGTGGACGTGTCTTCATGGCCAATGCCAAAAAATATAGTGCTTGCTGATCCACTGTTCAAAATTCCCGACAAAATTGGTATTTTACTCGGAGCAGAGTTTTATCACCATCTACTGTCAATCGGGCAAATCAAATTGGATCAAAATCTTCGAACTCTTCAAAATACAGTCCTAGGATGGATTGTAAGTGGAAGAGTGGGTAATCAACCAATAAGGTCAGCCACGTGTGGTAGTATCGAGCATGATGCCGAAGCGATAGCCAGTCAAATGGTTGAACGATTCTGGAAACTTGATGACTTAATTACATCCGAACCAACATTCACTCAAGGAGAAATCCAATGTGAACGTCACTTTGCAAAAAACACAAAAAGGTCTTCAAATGGACGTTTCCTTGTAAGATTACCGTTTTTTGACAATCCTTGTCAGCTTGGAGAGTCAAAACAACAAGCCACCAGCATATTTCTTGCACTAGCAAGAAAATTAACAAAAAACCGATTTAAGAGAGCAGTATGTAAAATTTATGGACGAATACGATGCATTGGGGCAGATGACACAAGTTGACCTAGAAACGATTATATCTCCAATGTACTTCATTCCGCATCATGCCGTGCGCCGACCAACCAGCTCTACGACAGAACTTAAAGTAGTATTCGACGCATCTGCTAAGACTTCAGCAGGAATTTTCATTTCATTTTCATTTCACAAAATTTCAGTTGATTGTTTGGGGCAAAGGCCCAAAAGAATCATTAATATTCTATCAGCTGAACACAGTTACCTATGGTACCAGAGCTGCTCCTTATCTAACCACTAAATGCCTTCAGCAGCTAGGAAAGGAATGCATGTCTACCCCGCCGCTTGGAGCGCAGGCACTTAACAATGATTTTTATGTTGATGATGGCGTAACTGGAAACAATAACCTAAACACTGCGATTGAAATGCAACGACGATTGATCACAATTTTAACCTGTGCTGGATTTCAACTTCAAAAATGGTGCGCAAATCATACCCAACTGCTGGAAGGTTTGCCAAATGAAGATAAAGAAGTAAACCTTGACTTCAGTACAATGTCACATGAAGAAGTAAAGACGTTAGGCCTAACTTGGATTCCAAAACCCGACAATTTTCGCATGCAAAACTATGATACCTGATGATAAGACAAAAATAACAAAAAGAACAGTGGTTTCTGAACTGGCAAAATTTTTGATCCTCTTGTAATGCTAGCACCTGTTGTTGTCACTGCCAAAATATTTGTTCAACATCTATGGGAATTGAAACTAATATGGGATGAATCACTACCTCTCGAATTACACACAAAATGGCAGACATGTCGAACCAGCTTACAAAATATTAGCGGCGTACAAATTCCCCGTCACAGACATCAACAGAAAATCGCCCAGAACATTCAAGTTCAGGTTTTTTCTGATGCCTCTGAAAAGGCTTATGGATCCGCAGTGTACTTAAGATCATGTTTTGAAGATAAATCGATCGTCGTCCGATTGTTATGTGCAAAATCAAGAGTAGCGCCGCTGAAAAAACAAACACTTCCACACCTAGAGCTTTGCGCGTAGCACGAGTAAAAAATGACTTGCATTATTGCGAGATACCTACATTCATGTGGACAGACTCTCA
The DNA here is from genome assembly GCA_947369275.1 of Nemotelus nigrinus. Taxonomy (NCBI): domain Eukaryota; kingdom Metazoa; phylum Arthropoda; class Insecta; order Diptera; family Stratiomyidae; genus Nemotelus; species Nemotelus nigrinus. The sequence continues at coordinate 5,383 of CANBKX010000332.1, forward strand.
GATTGTCCTCAATAGGATAAATCTGTCATCAGCGTCCTACAAAACATTCTCTGCTAACAGAATAGCTTCAATTTATGATCTAACTTTGCAAACTCAATGGAGACATGTGGGCTCAAGGGAAAACCCCGCCGACATACTATTGAGAGGAGCTTCTCTACTTTTGCTTTATAGGCCAAGGTTCCTACACGGTAACGAATCAATTTGGCCACCAGCTTTCAACAAGGATTTGAAGTCATCGTCCATTAAGAATGAAGAAATCAAAAACTCCTCCGTTGCACTAACAGTCACAACTGACGAAAATCTTGGAGACATGCTTTACAAAGTAAATCATCGGAACTCTTCTCCTCTCCAGCGTATTGTAACCTACATGGTGAGATAATTCTTCTCCTCTCCAGCGTATTGTAACCTACATGGTGAGATTCACTCGATGTAAACTCAGAAAGTATCACCACTCTCCACAACTATCGCCAACAACTACAGAACTAGAAGAGGCTCTTACCATTATAATCAGAAACATCCAAGCTGCTGATTTCCAACACAAGATAGAACAACTAAGCAAAGGGAAGCCACTAAGCAACACATGCTCGTTGCTTAGCTTATCACCGTTTTTAGACAAAAGAGGAATAATCCGAGTGGGAGGACGAATTGACGCAGCACTACTTTCGTACGACGCTAAGCACCAAATACTTCTTCCGTACAACGACTCAATAGCATGGATGCTGATGGAAATGCTTCACAAACAACACCATCATTGCGGGGCTCAAGCCCTGCTAGCTCATACACGACAACGATTTTGGCCAATAAAAGGCAAAACGATGGCCCAATCAATCATCCAGCGATGCGTTTATTGTTCAAGGGCAAAACCGAAACTCTTAACTCAAGTTATGGGTGATCTGCCAGCAACTCAAGTACAACCCGCATGTCCATATTGAAAAGTAGGAGTAGATTATTGTGGTCCTCTCTGGGCACACCACAAAATTCGAGGAAGGCGTTCATATAAGGTGTACATTGCAGTTTTCTGCTGTTTCGCAACAAAGGCAGTACACCTCGATCTTGTAGGTGATCTTACTACTGAGGCATTCATAGGCTGCCTAAAACTGTTTATTTTTCGATGAGGTCACTGTATGAATATTTACTGTGATAACGCAACCAACTTTGTGGGAGCTTCAAAATAGTTTATTCTCCAAGAACGCCAAAGAGTCGATCATAGAATCATGTGCACACAAGAGAATAACATTTAACTTCATTCCAACGAGGTCTCCACATTTTGGAAGGCTGTGGGAGGCTGCAGTTAAATCAGCAAAAAAATTACTATTAAAGACAGTTTCCAGTGTGTCTCTTACGTATGAAGAATTAGAAACTGCCATCGCTGAAGTCGAGGCTGTCTTGAATTCTCGCCCAATCACGACAATGTCCAACGACCCTAATGATCTGGAAGCCCTCACGCCAGGTCAGTTTTTAATTGGCGCACCGCTAACATCAACCCTAGATTCACGCGCAGCTTTATGCAAGGCGTCACTTTTGACTAGATGGAAATTAGTATGACATATTAACAAGGGAAGAGACAAATGCTAAACCAGGACTTATGGTGATAATCAAGGACGACAACTTGCCTCCGCTGAAATGGCCCCTTGAAAGAATCGAATCTGGTCATAAGGGCTTGGACGGCCGGGTGAGAGTCGCAGACGTACGAACCACCACAGGTATTTGCACGCGTGCCATTCATAGATTGACACCACTTCCTCTTAAAGACATGGAGGCTCCAGCAGAAGTTGAGCCAGGCAGAGGCCGACGAAGCCAAACCGAAGTTCCATTGCGAGAGCAAAGAAACGAGCAAATCAGTTCTTGTGAAACACCAACAAAAAATAAACGAACTTCAAGATATTCAAACGTTGTCATAACGGCAATTCTGCTATTATTTTTACCACTGGCTATCGGAAGTCCTGTAAAAAACATAAATTTTGAATAGAAACCGAGCCTTTAATTTGAAGGCATTGGTCACGTCAACGCCACTGCATCAGAATGGCAGTTAATCGTCTACTACGACCTACAGCCCCTAAAAACTGAAATTTCGATGCTTTCAACGGGAGCTAGGGCCTGAAAACACATAGTTCAGTTAGTGAAGCAGAACGAATCCTGCAAGTCACTGGTTGAATATTTAAAGCACGCTGAATTAGAGGTAGTCCTAGAAAATACCTTGCTTGCAAAAAGACGCAAAAGAGGTGCAATAAATTTGGTACGAAACATAGCCCGATCACTGTTTGGGGTTTTAGACTCAAACTACGCCGACGAAATGACGAAAACCATTGACCGAATTGCCGTAAATGAAGATGAGTTATTGAAATTGATTAAAAATCAAACTACGATTATAGATTCAACAATCAACATCATCAAACGAAATGAGATACTTATAAAAACCAAATTAGATCAATGGGATAACGCTCTGAAACAATTCGGTAACAAGATCCAACAAACGCAAGAAGAAATTCGGCAAAATGAAGCATGGCAATCACTCATGCTAATATCAGTTCAACTTTGATTCAATTTGATTGTATCGACATCGCTGTGACTACTGTGCTCTGTTGATACTTTATTGCTAAAGCAGAATTACAGGCGGATTATAGCTAATTCTCGAATTATTTCGTGACCGCGATTTCTGAATTTAATTTTGTTTGAATCACAGGCGGATTATAGCTAATTCTCGAATTATTTCGTGACCGTGATTTCTGAATATTAATTTTGTTGAAGTGAAGTTGGCAAGTGCTTTTATTAACGATAATAAATCCTTCTATTTATTGAACATCACAATCGCAATTTCAGCGGTTCGTGGTCCATCGCTTTTCAAGATCGGTTTTTGATCATGGTGAGCACTTGTGTTATCTGCAAGTCTATGTTAAATCGGGGTAACCCGGGAGTAGTCTGTGCGGGAAAATGTCATTTATCGTATCATTACGACTGTGCATATATTTCCAGTGCTGCAAAATCGGCCGTATTGGCCTCACCAAATCTAAAATGGATGTGCACAAAAAGGCAACCTAACAGTGTATCCCAACAGAGTTCTAGTAATAATAGTAAGCCTACATTATCCGATGTAATGAACTCGTTAAATGATTTAAAAAACTCGGTTGACTTTTGTTGCAACAAAATCGACGACTTCGAAGCCAAATTGAAATCTGTCAGCACAGATTTTGAAGATAAACTGAAAATACTTAAACAATCATTAAGTTCAATGAATGATCTGAAGAATGATTTTATGACTCTAAAAGATAGAATGAATGATTTGGAGCAGCAAAGTGGTCTTAATAATATTGAAATCGTTGGTATACCACAAAAACAAAATGAAAATCTAATTCAACTGGTTAAAACTTTAAGTGATGTGAAAAGTTATCCCATAACTGATAGCGATATTGGTTACATTCATCGAGTTGCGCCCTGTGTTCACAATCCCAATAATCCAAAAACTATTATTATGCGATTCATGTCGAAGCTTAGGAAGGACAACTTTGTTGCATTTGCTAAAAGCAATCAAATCTAAACACAGCACAGCTTAATTTCACCGACAACAGAAAAGTTTTTATCAATGACCACCTCAGTCCCTTCAACAAAAATTTATTGAAGCTGACTAAGTCAATCGCTAAAGAGCATAATTTTAAATTCACTTGGATCAAATCGGCAAAAATTTTTACGCGTAAATCTGAAACATCTCCAATAATTTATATAAAGTCGGAAAGTAATCTTAAAAAAATTGTTTAAATCCCAGAACTTTTTAATAAAGCGAACTAACAATCTCATTGATATTTAACTCATGGGAATTAAAATTTATTATCAAAATGTCCGAGGAATCAAATCAAAACCTGTGAACTTATATAATGAACTAATTATCTGCGATTACGATTTAATAGTTTTTACGGAAACGTGGCTTAACGATAGTGTCTTGAATTCAGAATTCTACTGTGGTCAAAACTATAACATCTACAGACGTGACAGAATCAACCCAAACAAAACGTCTGGAGGGGGTGTTCTTATCTTCGTGAGATCGTCTCTAAACTTCAAGGCTCGATCAACTTGGAGATCTACCGCTGAGGACATATGGATATCCACACAGCAGGACTCTCTTAAATTACATGTTTGTTGCGTGTACATTGCTCCATCTTCTAAGCATGAAATATACGAACAACATTTTGAAAGTTATGTGAACTTGCACTGAAATTTTCGAATGATAATTTTTTAATTATTGGTGACTATAATTTACCTGGTATAGACTGAAAATCCAGTTTTGATCACTATTTACCTTCGATAGGCAGACATCGCAATACAATTTATTTTGAACTGATCAACACGCTAAATATGTGTTCCCTAAAGCAATTTAACGGTATAAAAAACCCGAGTAATAATATATTGGATCTGGTTTTGAATACAATTATACGTAAAGTCAGCGTTTGTGAATATAATCTTTTAAAAGTTGACTCTTACCATCCTCCTCTTGAAATACTTCCTAATATCAATTTCGATGAAAAACTGCCAATGAAATACGTATCTATGTACAACTTCAATGAATGCAATTATGAAGATCTTATTGTAAAACTTTCTGCTGTTAACTGGAAAACGAAACTTGAAAGTAATAATGTAAATGAGAATGTAGATACTTTTTATAAAATTATTTTCAGTTTGATAAAGTTATTCGTACCTATGAAAATAGCAAATAAGAATAAATATCCAGTTTGGTTTTCTAAGTCACTGCAAAAGATGATAAAAGAAAAGAACAAGTTTCATCAAAACTGGAAATCTTATAGAATGTTTTCTGATTATCAATCCTTCTCTATACTGCGGGCTAGAGTAAAACTAAAAATTAAACTAGATGAAATGCGTTTCGTAAGACGTATGAAGTGCAATATCAAACGTGATCCCAATAACTTTTGGAAATTTATAAAAATATTTAGAAAGAACAATGCCGCTTTACCCAGTACAATGAACTATAACAAATCCGAAGCACATAATGGTCAAGAAGTATGTAATAGTTTTGCAGATTACTTTGAATCAGTTTTCTCTAATAATAGACAGTATATTGAATCTAATGTATCTCTCAATGCTGTAGATAATGTAATGCACCTGAATAAAATTCATATAGATTCAGCGAAAATATTACGGCATCTTAAAACTTTTAACATTAATAAAAGGCCTGGACCTGATCAGCTTACTGCAAAGTTTATCCGTTTTTGTGCATATTATTTAACGGAATCGCTCTATATTTTATTCAACCAATCATTTGAATAGCATGTGTTCCCTGATGCATGGAAAATCTCACACGTCGTACCAATTTTTAAATCCGGTGATATCCATGACATTTCTAACTATAGGCCCATCTCTATTCTATCTACTTTCGGTAAAATTTTTGAGGCATTAGTTATTGAGGAAATTAAGTCTGATGTTTATAATTTGATAATTAATGAGCAGCATGGTTTTTGTCCAAAAAAAGTCAACTTTTATGAATTTGGTAACTTTTTCGCAGCTATTAAGTTCTAATATGGATAACAAACATCAAGTCGACGTTATTTACACTGACTTTAGCAAAGCTTTTGATCGGTCTCAGTCGCTTCCGGAGTTCCACCGACTTTAGCAAAGCTTTTGACCGATCTCAGCCACTTCCGGAGTTCCACAAGGTTCACATTTAGGTCCAATTTTATTTATACTTTTTATCAACGACATTACAAAATGCTTCAACGCTTCTAATGCGCTTCTATACGCGGACGATCTGAAATTCTTCAAAGTAATCAAAAGTTCAGAAGATTGTACTCAACTTCAAAAAGACTTAGATCATTTAAATAACTATTGGAAGTTAAATGAACTGTCACTCAACGTTGAAAAATGCTGTGTTGTAAGTTACACTCGTAACAAACATACAATTGGTAACGACTATTATGTAGAAAATTCTGTACTGAAGAAAAATACCTTGCAAAAGGATTTAGGAATGCACTTTGACTCCAAACTGTTGCTTAGTTCTCATATTGAGATAATTTTGAGGCAATCATACAGGATCTTAGGTTTTGTTTTACGAAATTCCAGGAACTTCACTAATCCACAAACATGTATATACCTTTTAAACACTCTAGTTCGACCTTAACTTGAATATGCATGCACTGTCTGGAACCCGTGCTACAGAAAGTACATAGATATGATTGAAATGTTGCAACACAAATTTGTTCTTTTCTTATGTAAAAAATATATGATATCTTTACCTAATTATAAGTCGAGACTCAAACACTTCAATATGATACCACTTGAAGATAGAAGGACAGTAATGGATATGCTCTTTCTTTTTAAAATTTTCAATAATGATATATACTCTTCATCAATTATATCATATTTCAATCTTTCAACAAATTCTGTGTACACAAGACTCAATACATTATTTTATTTGCCTTTTTTTAATACGAAGAATTACTCCAATTCGCCAACGAACAGATTAATGTCACAATACAACTCAAAGTTTTCTCATATTGACCTATTTCAACTTTCAAAAACTAGATTTAAGAAAGTAATTATAGATACTATTACCAACTAAGCACTCTTGTTAAATAGCCTGTTCTGCTTTGATAATTCAGTGTAAACCTATCATTGGCATTATCTTAAATGCTGTTGGTTTTCCAAATAAAAATAAATAAATAAATAAGTAAACTTACTGCCATCATCTCAAGTCTTCAACGATCCCTAAGTCTAATTATAAATGTACTGACAGATGCGCACCATGGAACAATAAGTCCACTGTTATTATCACCACAGCAATTCAGCATCGAAACCGCCAAGTTGAAAACTCATTTACCTACAGATCTTCGTTTTCCGAACGAGAACGTTCCGTTTAGAGAACGAGAATCTACTTCGACTCTACAAACTAATGAAGGCAGAAGCAGGCATTACAGAAAAACATGTAATTTTCTACATCAGACTTCCCTTGATAAGTCCAACCCGGTTTGACGTATTCAATGTAATTCCGATACCCATTGTCGTCAATGACACAATCATCAGCATAAAACCATCTTTAGAATTAATCGCGATTAACCCACATCAGGACCAATTTTTTCCATTGTCAAAAACCAGCCTCGCATCATTTGTTGTCATGTCAACCGATTCCCACCTTTGTTTCGATGTACACTCCGGATTCACCGTAAGAACCAAGGCTTATGCATGCGAGATAGGATTCTTGACCAACGACACAGCCTCCGATTGAACATTTGCAACTGCAACCATTGACAATGTCTGGACTCATCTCCACAGCAAGAACCAGTGGATATATGCGGTAAAATCAGACGTAAAATTTACGGTTATCTGTGGAAATGAAATGAATCAAATAAGATTGACTGGAGTTGGATTACTTGAATCGGAACCAGATTGTGTAGCCAAGTTACAAAAAATCACCTTAAATGGAATCAGCACAATCAGCAACACCATTCATACATCATATGCAAGCTTTGGTAAAATAACAGAAATGTTTAGCCCCTCGCAAATTCACCGAATTCAAGTAAATGGTTGTATGACTTACGATCCACATCTGGAGAAATTGGAAGCACTTCAAAAAACATTGGAATTACAAAATCTGCAAAATTTGCCAACAATTGTGCAAGATCATCATCTACACAACACAGCTGTGGGATACACCGCACTCATCCTCACCAAAAAAAAAAAAAAAAAAAAAATTGCGCAACACGAAGAAGAATTCCAAATCGGTCACGTCATCACGTCAACCCCAGCACCTCGGCAGCAATCAACATCCGAATTCCTGATAAACGTGTAAATAGTTATGAGCTCTGTTAAATGCGGGGAGGATGTTTAGAATTAGTATAATAATTGCATATATTTTCAATGCAATGCATATCAAATGTCGAGTACATAATTTTGTTATGGCTACGATGAATGATCAAATGTAATTCTTAATTCAGTTGCATGAAAAAATATTTTCATTGTTAGAATAAGCGTAAAAAATTCAAGTAAAAAGAGGACGAACGTCTCAGTCGCCCTCGGTCAAGACAACTATCAAGTCGAGTGTATTAATTTCCGAATTTGCAGACAAGTGAAGTTGTACGTTTAAGT
>CANBKX010000333.1:0-25000 GCA_947369275.1 Nemotelus nigrinus
AAGAATCGTGCAGGTTTTGAGTGCATATTCCACCACATGTGCTGCTTATTACGGCCAAACTGTTTCAAATGCCACGTTTTACTTTGGTCTCTAGAATGCATTATAACTCATTTGGTAGAAGGTTTCAGATATTACCACTGGCATGGGTTTCAAAGTTTATGAAAGAAAAACACTTGTTAATTATATTCGTTATCAGTTGCTTATTTCACCAAACTTTGAAAGCAGCATCTCATATAACATCAATGAAGAAAATGCTCAGTGTCTGCAGCACTGTAACTGAAGTTGGTGTTCGGGGCTGCGATCCGAAAAATTTGCAGAACTTAGGGAATTGAAACATCGGTTATTTATTTTCATTGTAAATGTTTCCGGTATGAATACTAACTGTAAGCATTTATTGATACAAAAGTAGCACAACCGACTCGTGCTGGCAACCTTTCGCCAGTATCAAAGCCAAGAATATATCAAATCTGCTTCACGTTGTTTAATTACATTCGAAGTTATAGGAGTATAAAGAAATTTAGGGTTACCTGCAGCGAGTTTTTTCAAATGATCGAAAGCTTAATATTTGCTGTTTATTGTCACTACAATATCATTACCATTTGAAAATTCTACGATAAAACCGCTTAATAAAGATATTACAATAAAACACAAAACCAACAATAGCTGGCAACCCTATAGTGGCTTTTCAACCAAATTTGGTCTGAATAATGTTTATGACAGGTTTCATTAATTGTATGAAATTCGTATTGATTTCATGACTGCACTGGAAGTTATAGTGCAAAAAGTTTTATTTTCCTGAGCGAATTTTCAAAATCAAAGACACAAAAATTACCATAGCTGGCAGCACCAATAAGATTTTTCAACCAAATTTCCATCAAACAGAGATTAGAGTTAGGTTTAGCTACTGTGTCAATTTCATGAAAATCTGGTAGCTTATTCACATTTCATAGGGCAAAAAGCAGTTTTTTTTCTTTGTAATTTTTCAAGATGGCACCACTGGCACAGACTTGCCCACAATTCAAAATCGCTTCTATCAAATCTGGTCTTACTTAAGTCCAATGCATTCTGTAAATTTTAGCTGTATCTGATTATTGGTCCGTGAGTTTCCGTGAACAGAAGTTTTTGATGCTAAAAATATAGGTTAACTGGGAGAGGGTTACCGTTCTTGTCCGACATGAAATTTATTTAGTTTTATTTTGAACGTGTAGATAAAACATAAGATTTATATACAGATATGTTTTATTGTAAGAAACGGACATTTTTTTGAATATTCGATGGTTTGAATGTTTTCACTTCCAAATTTTTTTTTTCAAAATGAAGACACCAAAATTATCATAGCTGGCAGCTCCAACCGAATTTTTCAACCAAATTTCTACCAAACGTGGCCTAAAATAAGGTCCAGCAATTGTGTGAGTTTCGTCAAAATCGAACGATTCAATCAGAATTTATAGATTTAAAACCAGTTATCTTTTTTAGTGGTTTTTCAAGATGGCAACACTGGCACAAAATCGCCCGCATTTCAAAATCACTTCTATCAGACCTGGTCCTATTTAAGGCCAATACATTCTGTGAATTTCAAATAATTCTGCTCATCGGATCGTGAGTTTCCGTGAACAGAAGTTTTTGATGCTAAAAATATAGGTAAATTGGGCAAGGGTTACCAGGCGTGCCCGTTATACCATAACTTTTTTTTTTTTTGGTTATGTAAACAAAGCACAAGATTTACATATGAATGGCTGTTTTTTGAAGAAACGGCATTTTTTCAAGAGAGACGATGATTTGGAGGTTTTCACTTTCAGTGCCTGCCCTAGCTACAGGGTTGCCAGCACGCTGATTAAAAGCTACACAAATCTACAACTAAATAATATCAATATGTCCTGAAAATTTCGTAATGATTGAAAAGCTCTGTCAAAAGTTATCGAAATTTAAAAATTTTCAAATTTTCCCGTTCTCTTTTTAGGCACCCAGCGCACACATAGGGTTAAAAAATTCCAAAGCATTATCCGATTCATATGTAAAACACGTTAGAAATTTATTTCGTTAACTTTATTTTTGCGAAAATCATTTGTGCACGAAATAATAGGTATATTAAAAATATCACTTAAATGGCCGCCAGCGCCAAAAGGTTAACAATAACTGACTCTAGAATGCATTATAACTCATTTGGTAGAAGGTTTCAGATATTACCACTGGCATGGGTTTCAAAGTTTATGAAAGAAAAACACTTGTTAATTATATTCGTTATCAGTTGCTTATTTCACCAAACTTTGAAAGCAGCATCTCATATAACATCAATGAAGAAAATGCTCATTGTCTGCAGCACTGTAACTGAAGTTGGTGTTTGGGGCTGCGATCCGAAAAATTTGCAGAACTTAGGGAATTGAAACATCGGTTATTTATTTTCATTGTAAATGTTTCCGGTATGAATACTAACTGTAAGCATTTATTGATACAAAAGTAGCACAACCGACTCGTGCTGGCAACCTTTCGCCAGTATCAAAGCCAAGAATATATCAAATCTGCTTCACGTTGTTTAATTACATTCGAAGTTATAGGAGTATAAAGAAATTTAGGGTTACCTGCAGCGAGTTTTTTCAAATGATCGAAAGCTTAATATTTGCTGTTTATTGTCACTACAATATCATTACCATTTGAAAATTCTACGATAAAACCGCTTAATAAAGATATTACAATAAAACACAAAACCAACAATAGCTGGCAACCCTATAGTGGCTTTTCAACCAAATTTGGTCTGAATAATGTTTATGACAGGTTTCATTAATTGTATGAAATTCGTATTGATTTCATGACTGCACTGGAAGTTATAGTGCAAAAAGTTTTATTTTCCTGAGCGAATTTTCAAAATCAAAGACACAAAAATTACCATAGCTGGCAGCACCAATAAGATTTTTCAACCAAATTTCCATCAAACAGAGATTAGAGTTAGGTTTAGCTACTGTGTCAATTTCATGAAAATCTGGTAGCTTATTCACATTTCATAGGGCAAAAAGCAGTTTTTTTTCTTTGTAATTTTTCAAGATGGCACCACTGGCACAGACTTGCCCACAATTCAAAATCGCTTCTATCAAATCTGGTCTTACTTAAGTCCAATGCATTCTGTAAATTTTAGCTGTATCTGATTATTGGTCCGTGAGTTTCCGTGAACAGAAGTTTTTGATGCTAAAAATATAGGTTAACTGGGAGAGGGTTACCGTTCTTGTCCGACATGAAATTTATTTAGTTTTATTTTGAACGTGTAGATAAAACATAAGATTTATATACAGATATGTTTTATTGTAAGAAACGGACATTTTTTTGAATATTCGATGGTTTGAATGTTTTCACTTCCAAATTTTTTTTTTCAAAATGAAGACACCAAAATTATCATAGCTGGCAGCTCCAACCGAATTTTTCAACCAAATTTCTACCAAACGTGGCCTAAAATAAGGTCCAGCAATTGTGTGAGTTTCGTCAAAATCGAACGATTCAATCAGAATTTATAGATTTAAAACCAGTTATCTTTTTTAGTGGTTTTTCAAGATGGCAACACTGGCACAAAATCGCCCGCATTTCAAAATCACTTCTATCAGACCTGGTCCTATTTAAGGCCAATACATTCTGTGAATTTCAAATAATTCTGCTCATCGGATCGTGAGTTTCCGTGAACAGAAGTTTTTGATGCTAAAAATATAGGTAAATTGGGCAAGGGTTACCAGGCGTGCCCGTTATACCATAACTTTTTTTTTTTTTGGTTATGTAAACAAAGCACAAGATTTACATATGAATGGCTGTTTTTTGAAGAAACGGCATTTTTTCAAGAGAGACGATGATTTGGAGGTTTTCACTTTCAGTGCCTGCCCTAGCTACAGGGTTGCCAGCACGCTGATTAAAAGCTACACAAATCTACAACTAAATAATATCAATATGTCCTGAAAATTTCGTAATGATTGAAAAGCTCTGTCAAAAGTTATCGAAATTTAAAAATTTTCAAATTTTCCCGTTCTCTTTTTAGGCACCCAGCGCACACATAGGGTTAAAAAATTCCAAAGCATTATCCGATTCATATGTAAAACACGTTAGAAATTTATTTCGTTAACTTTATTTTTGCGAAAATCATTTGTGCACGAAATAATAGGTATATTAAAAATATCACTTAAATGGCCGCCAGCGCCAAAAGGTTAACAATAACTGACATTTAAAGAGACCTGGACCTATTCTGCATATACACCAATGTATCCTGAAAATTTCAGCTCAATCGCATGGCGCGTTCCCGAGATTATCTCACTGAAATTTTTTGTACATATATATATATATATATATAGAAATATGAATTTTTGGCCGAATCGATTTTAATACTAATGTTCTTCGAACATTAGTAAAAATTTGGTTGCAAAATAACAAAATGGTGGCGTTTTTCGAAAATCGAGGTTTTTTTATCCCCAGAAATCGGTTATAACTAAAAAAATTTAGTGACGATTTTTTCATCCGTAGTTAATTCTGAGCATCAACACGTGCAGATTAACGTGTTAAAATTTCAGAACGATTGGATAATATTGTTTTTCTTAATCAAGCACGCCAACTTCCAAAACGTTGTTTCGAGAAAATCGCGCTTAAAGTTAAAGTTCAATATTTTTTTTGCAATAAGTCCTACCGAAAATTAATCTGCGATGCCTGAACCATACAATGTACCTTCTTCTTGCTCATACTCTCTCTCTTCCAAAGGTTTTTGCTCCCTTCGAGGAGTTCTGGCCTCTTTAGATGACTCAGTCGAGTGTTTTTCCGCCTGGTTGATTCTTGCAGCATCTCTATGTTCTGCATGTTCCAGCGCACGTTTGCTAATCATAACTCCCATTACTTGCATTATTTTCAAGATAGCCATAAATCCTTCATTAAATGTACATGCAGAAATATTTGCAGCCATATTTATGATATTTTTCCACAAAAAGTATGTTTAGGGGCCAAATTCCAAAAACAAGAATTATAGCTTTCGTTATTATTCTGCGTAAAATTGTCCAGGCAGCGCTTTAACAAATCTTTTGATGATAAGTCTTCATAAATAGGCTTTAAAACTTCTTGTACCTCATCATTTAAAGGTGGAGGATGCTTTAAATTGTTTAATGCATTATCAGCAGCTGCCTCCGCCTTGCACCAGTTACACCAAGTCGTTTCTCCAACAGGACAATAACAGTGTTGAGGGTTCTCATCAGTTGAAATTTTGTGGTAATATGCTGCCCACATATCCTTGCGCATATTTTCAACTGAATCAGGATTTCGTCGTATAGTTAGGCCATAATACGTGGCTAAATTTTTCATTGATTTTAGTGTCAGGTGAACTTTTTTCGGACCTTTTTTTGGAGATTCTACACTTTTTTAGAAACATCTTTTACAGCAATTTTTTTGTTTTTTTTTTTGCCAAGGCTAGCTTGTTTTTTGCTTCTTTTAAAGGAGATGACTCACTTATCTTTGTCTACACTTTGGCTTAAGTCGATGTAGCGATATAGCGAAGTGAACGAAAATCATAGAAAAAATGATCTTGGGGCGCTTCGCTATATATACTCATAAAATATTTTTGTTTTAGAATTTAAATTTTATATTATTAAAATCATGTTTTAAAACCTTCATTCTAACATATTCAATGAAAAAACAAAAATCGATTTTTTTTAAATTTGGAGGTGCTACGTTGCCTTAAGGGAGATAGTCTCTGGAGTGGCCGATCCGATCGAGCTTCTGGAAAACATAGATGCATACAGAAGGTAGGTCAAAGTTTTTCTTTAGTTCAGATATCTTTAGCTCTTTGGCGGCGGCGGGCATTTTAATGAATTTTCAGGTTCTTCTGTATTTCTAAGCAGTGTATAATTTTTTTGCAAAACAAGTATTGGGAATAAAAACCTATTATGTTTTAAGCTTGTCTATGATAAAAAATTGGAAATTTTGGGCCTTGTGTAAGTGCTGAGTGCCTTAAAGTAGGCAAGGATTTTTTTTTTCCAAATTTCAATTTGTCATAGCTTCTAAGAAAACAGTGGACCCTCGTGAAATTTTCAAAACATATTGATGTAGACAACATTTTAACACATATGGACTTTCAAGACTGTACGGACAACTGTGAAGCTACAGCAGGCTCCTGAAAAAAATCCTTCAAATCATCGACCTTCAAGAAAAATTTTCGATTTGTGAAAATAAATTCAAATTATTCATAAATTTTGACTTTTGTCCATCAAGTCGAATAAAAGTTTTCAAAATTACGCGGTAAACAAGAACGGCAGCCCATGATCAAATTACATTTATTTTCAGCACTCAATAATTTGCTCACGAGAACTGACGGCCGGATTATAAGCTGAATACGAAATTGAGAGGACATGTTGGAATTCGCTAAATACAGGCAATACTGTGGCAGTGGTGCCACTTTGAAAAATTTCCGAGGAAAAAAACTGGTTTGTGGACTATAGCTTCCAATTTAGCCACCAGATTTTAATAAAACTCACGCAGTAGGTGAGCTTTACTCTAAGATAGATTTCGTAGAAATTTGGTTGAAAAATTAGTATAAAGTTGCGTGCTTTGGATATTTTGGTCTCCTTAATACTCTAAACTTTCCCAGAAACATAAAGGGTTTTCACTATAACTTCCGACGCAGTTACCAAATCAAAACGAAATTCATTTGATGACTGGATCTTGCTGCGTTCGCAATTCAGTTGGAACTTCGTTGGGAAATCCTGCAAGGGCTGTCAGCTATGATGAATTTCGTAATTTCTTTACATTTCTTTATCGAGCGATATTGTCATAAAATTTCCAAATGGGAATGATTCTGCAATGACAGTTTACAACGAAAATTTAGGTTTTGGAAATTTGAAAAGTTTTGAGAATGGTCACCTAAAAATTCTCTTAACTCCTTAAACTTCCAGCGCAGCAATTCTATCGAAAGGAAATTCACAGGGTGGATTAAAGTCAACGTGAAGCAGCTATGATGCTTACATATGATTGCCAGCACCAGACAATTTCGTAAATATTGCACCAACAGATGCTTCCATTTTCTATTCATAAGCAAAGCATTTACAATAAAATAAGCAACTGATAATTGAATTTGATCACGGTTCCCTTCTTGTCTATAAATCAGCATAGACAACGTATATCATTTCTACAGCTTATCGAAGCCGAGCATATTGAAACGGGCATATTGAAATCAGCCTCCGAAAGCAGAATCAAATTGGAATTGTTTTTGCGGGATGATATAAATTGAACAACTTTTTATTAACATTAAAAATTTTAATCTACATTGAAAATTCTATTTTGACAAAGTGGTTTCGAAAGTATGCACTGCTTCTCATCAGACACCAGCACACAGTGGATACTTGACTGGCGTGACCACTTGCAGGTGGAAATCATTACAGTTTTATTTATGCTAGTTGTGACAAATTTTAACATCTCCGACTTATATCCATGGATATAATTTTACTTAGTAAAGGTAATTGAATTTGATCACAGTTCCCTTCTTGTCTATAAATCAGCATAGACAACGTATATAATTTCTACAGCTTATTGAAGCCTAGCATATTGAAACGGGAAACTCGATCGTTTTTGCGGAATCAGCCTCCGAAAGCAGAATCAAATTGGAATTGTTTTTGCGGGATGATTAAAATTGAACAACTTTTTATTAACATTAAAAATTTTAATCTACATTGAAAATTCTATTTTGACAAAGTGGTTTCGAAAGTATGCACTGCTTCTCATCAGACACCAGCACACAGTGGATACTTGACTGGCGTGACCACTTGCAGGTGGAAATCATTACAGTTTTATTTATGCTAGTTGTGACAAATTTTAACATCTCCGACTTATATCCATGGATATAATTTTACTTAGTAAAGGTAATTGAATTTGATCACGGTTTCCTTCTTGTCTATAAATCAGCATAGAACACGTATATCATTTCTACAGCTTATCGAAGCCGAGCATATTGAAACGGGAAACTCGATCGTTTTTGCGGAATCAGCCTCCGAAAGCAGAATCAAATTGGAATTGTTTTTGCGGGATGATTAAAATTGAACAACTTTTAATTAAAATTAAAAATTTTAAAAATGAAATTATTAGTAAATTTGCGGGTTCGAAAACGTGGTAATACGGTTCGTCGACCGTAATATTATTTGGAAGTGGCGTATTTAAACATATTTCTATAGATAAATCATACATATATTGATATAAATATTTGATTTACATATACATTTTATTGGATTTACATATAATTTTTGGAACTTTATATATAAATTTGGATGGTTGAAAATTATCCGGGTTGTAGCTGCGAGAGGAAATAGGAAAAGAACGTAGGAAGTGTGAGTGGACGTGTTTGAGGTGTGTGTTAGAGTTCGTTGTGGGAATTTGAAAAGCGTACAGCAAGGTGGTGAATCAATAGTTTCCCAGTAACAAGGTGAACGCAAAAGGAAATCGGAAGCGCTTCATGGTAATAGTAGTGGAAAGTTATTATAGAGTGTTATATGAATTTAGGTATATATAAATACATATATATATATATATATATATATATATATATATATATATATATATATATATATATATATATATATATATATATATATATATATATATATATATATATATATATATATATATATATATATATATATATATATATATATATATATATATATATATATATATATATATATATATATATATATATATATACATACATATGCGTTACGAAGACTTGGGTGCATGCGGGGAGTAACTGCGGAGGAGCTTAACTTCCTGAGGAAGATCAAGGGCGAGCTTCTAATAGCAATGGGGGATCTACTATACAAGGCTGGTGGGGGAATTGTCGGAGGAGGCGGACGAGGAGTGGTCTCTGAATACCCCGAGCTCACCAGTTCCGAGTACGCCGACTTTTCAGTCGAAGCCAGTAGAGCTACACAAATGGGGGGTACGGTTCAATGGAGAATCTCCGAACTCGGTAAGTACGTTTCTGGAACGGGTGGAGGAGCTTCGGGAGGATAAAGGTTTATCGTCTGCGGTCGACCTTTTTGAAGGCAAGGCCCTGATTTGGTTCCGTGCGAATCGAGCGATCTGCCGGAGTTGGGAGGAATTGGTGAAAGAGTTGCGAGAGGAATTCCTTCCCGCGAACTATGATGACCGCCTACTAGAGGAGATAAGACGTAGGACTCAAGGTAACGGGGAGTTTAAAGGTGTGTACGTGGCCGTGATGGAGAGACAATTTCGTTTCCTCAGCAAGCCACCGGGTGAGGGGGAAAAGATGAAGATTGTAAGAAAGAACATCGCGCCATTCTACCAAACGCAATTAGCTCTGAAAAAGACAGAGTCGATTGGGGAATTGTAAGGTTAGGACGATCGCTCGAAGTGACGAGAACCTCCGTGGAATCCTTTGCTCCCCCTCCTCCAAGAAGGACGCCTAGGCTATTGGAACCGGATCTCGCGTACCTTGAGACCGTTGATGTAGCCGCAGCAGCAGTACCAGAACCACGCCAGAACCTTATCTGCTGGAACTGTCGTCAACCGGGACATACGTCTCGGGAGTGTCACGATCGTAGAAAGTGTTTTGGATGCGGTAGAGTAGGGACAGTCAGGGCAGAATGCCCGAATTGTTGGAGCGGTGAGCGAAGGAATGCGGGCATGACAGGAAAGCCTACGTCGAGTCGCACTAGGGATGGGGAACGACCGAGACAGCAACCGGGAAACGTAAGTTGTGCCCAGTAGGCGGTCACCTCGGCACAAAGGGGGATATAGTAGGATCCGCGACGACCACACAATTAGACTTTTTGGTGGCAAAGAGGAACGGAGACAACCGTCCACACTTAGAGGTGGATATATTTGGGCGGAAGTTTATGGGCCTTCTGGACTCAGGCGCTACTCACACGGTATTAGGTGGAGAAGGGTGGAAGATACTCGAGGAGCTAGGAGTAGAGTTACTGAGTTCCAACCAGAAAATCATCAGATTGGCTAACAGTCAGGGTTGCGCCATCGTGTGAATGGTCACTATTCCAGTGAAATTGGAAAACAAAACAGAATGGTTAGAAGTGTTGGTGGTTCCGTTGCTCCCGCATGCTCTCATACTACGAGTAGATTTCATCAGGCAATTTGGAGTGGTTCTAGCGCTGAGTGAAGAAAGTTGGAGTTTTCTGGATGCACTGGAAGGGGAGGCAGGAGAACAATTAAAGTCGCGAATTCGCCTGACGGAGGTGGAGGAAGTCGCACTCTGCCGTTTGTTAGAAGAGGAGTTTCATCGCATGGGGGAAGGTATCGGATGCACCACCCTTGTAGAACACGTCATTAAGACTAACTCCGTACCAATTAAGCAAAGGTACTATCCTATTTCACCGGCCGTACAAAAGCACATCGATCGAGAGCTAAACGAGATGCTGGAACAAGGGATAGTTGAGCCATCATCGAGTGCCTGGGCGTCGCCGATATTGTTGGTGAAGAAAAAGGATGAAACGTACTGCTTTTGCGTAGACTACAGAAAATTGAATCAGGTTACTGAGCATTACGCTTACCCGCTGCCGTACGTGTCGGCGACTTTGGATAAACTCCGTGACACCAAATACCTTTCATCTCTGGATGTGAAGTCAGCCTACTGGCAGGTTCCTATTGCGGAACAATCACGTAAGTTCACTACATTCACGGTACCCCATCGCGGTTTATTCAAATTTCGGCGTATGCCTTTCGGGCTACAAAACGCCCCCGCGACTTGGCAGCGCTTAATTGACCAGGTCCTTGGTCCTGATCTCGAACTCTATGTGTTTACCTACTTGGATGACATCATAGTGGTGACACAAGAGTTCAGCAAGCATCTGGAAATCTTGAGAGTGGTTTTTGGCCGTCTCAGACAAGCCGGTTTGAGAGTTGCTCGCGATAAGTGCGAATTTTGTCGCTGTCGTCTTAAGTATCTCGGGTATGTTGTAGACGAAAAAGGTTTAAACGTAGACCCGGACAAGGTGAAGGCCTTATTGGAGATCCCTTTGCCTAGGAATGTGAAGGAGGGAAGGCAGTTCCTAGGGATGGTCTCGTGGTATAGGAGATTTATACCAGACTTTGCTACGATGATGGCACCTTTGACGAACCTACTCAAAAAGAACCAAAAGTTTGCATGGACGCAGGACTGCGAAGCAGCGTTCACACAGGCGAAGGTGAAATTGTCCACGGCTCCTATACTGACCTGTCCGGATTATGATCTACCATTCTACGTTCAAACAGATGCGTCAGATTTGAGCTTGCGAGCGGTGCTCACATAGAGGCACGCGGACGGGGAAAAGGTGGTATGTTACTTGAGGCGATCCTTGTCGAAAGCACAAAAGAAGTACTCAGCCACGGAGAAAGAATGCCTCGCAGTGCTGTGGGCGGTAAAGAAGCTGTGACCATATATCGAGGGAGCCAAATCACCGTTATCACGGATCATTACTCCCTGGTCTGGCTGAGCAATTTAAAAGGCCATACAGGACGATTAGCCAGGTGGGCAATCAGGTAACAGCAGTTCCCATTCGTTATTGTACACCGAAGAGGAAAGGAACATCTCGTACTCGATGCTCTTTCGCGAATGTTGCCCAGGGAGGAACTCGCAATATAAGAGACCCCTGGAGACCGTTGGTATGACAACATGAAGAAGAAGGTGGAAGAGACCCCCGAGCGCTATGCGGATTGGCGGGTGAAGGATGATCAACTGTGGAAACATGTGCCCGGGCGTTATCCCGCACTGGAGGGAAAGGAGTCGTGGAAAAGGGTCGTATCCAAGGCAGGTAGAGCGGAAATCCTCCAAAGATGTCACGATGACCCTACAGCGGCCCAAATGGGGGTTAGCCGCACGATAAGCCGCGTGGCAACTAATTATTATTGGCCTAAGATGCCAGCGGACGTGGATGCTTACGTTAAGAAATGTAGGATTTGCCAGGTGAATAAGGTTGAGAGAAAGGCACCGGCAGGGTTCATGGCTTCACAGAGTGGGTCGCCTAAGCACCCATGGGAAATGGTATGTGTCGACTTGGTGGGACCTTTCCCACTTTCGCAGAATGGTTATACTCAAATCCTCACAGTGGTGGATTATGTGAGTAAGTTCACGCTCCTATTTCCCTTGCGACAGGCAAAAGCTACGGCTGTTTGTCGTTTATTAGAGGAACATGTGTATCTGCTTTTTGGGGCACCAAAATGGCTAGTGTGCGACACCGGGGTTTAGTTTCGAGGAACTTTGATGCGCCGGCTGGCGGAAAGTTATGGAACAGAAATCAGGCACACAGCATTATACCATCCGCAAGCCAAACCGGCTGAGAGAAGGAATCAGGAACTAAAGCGGATGTTGCGATCTTACGTGACCAAGAACCATCGCGATTGGGATCGAAACCTCGCAAAGATTGCTTGCGCACTTCGGACCTACAAGCATGAGGTGACTAAGGTAACTCCATTTATTCAATTTCGGACGAGAGATGGTGACGTTCCACGAGGCGAAGGAGCCTCCAGATGTTGACAAAATTATCCCAGGACCGGAAATCAGGGCTGACCAGCTCTCCAAGCTACGCGAGGATGTGTTTGAATGAATGAGACGCGTGGCACATTATTGTGAGCAGAGGTACAATATAAGAAAACGGAACGCGGTGTTTGAAAGAGCAGATTCGGTTTGGCGGAAAAACTATTCCATTTCAGATGCAACTCGGTTTTTCTCCGCACAGCTCGCACCGGAATGTCTTGGTCCGTTTTGGATATAATCTCGAGTATCAGGGTGGACCTATCTCTTGGTAGATGGTGAGTGCAAGGAGGCGGGAGTTTGGCACGTGAAGGATTTGAAACAGTATACCGTTTAGGTGGATTAAAGTATAAAGTGAACGTATGATTCTTATAGTGTGGACGTTAATAAGACCTAAAGGAGAATGATCAGACTGTATGGCAGAGGAGAAGTTAGAAATGTAAATTAGTAATAATAATACTAGGTTCTGAAGATTATAGAACATAATACGGTGGTGGGCTGAAGTATGATGGGGGAATAGTCGAAGAACTCAAGAAGTTAGGAAGATTAGAATGTAATTAAGTAGGTGGTGGTGGGTACGATAAGTCAAAGTGATTGGTAATGGGTAATTTAAGTATTAGGATTTGCGGAAAAACAGTATTTAGAAGTAGGGTTAGTAAAATAGTAAAAGTATTACCTAGGCAGCAGTGATGGTCGCAAGTGGATTCCTCCACAGGCAGAGTTGGTTTTTTTCCCTTCCCTTTTTTTCCTTAACTCGTTGCACGGTTAATTGCTTCGCATCACTTAGGCACTCCCCGACCGATGGATGCAGGTCAATTGATGAGATGCTAAAATGTTAAACAGGGAGTTAGTACAGGAAATGGCATGAGTGTGAGTGATAACATGTTGCAATAGGTTATACTAAACAAAATTGGGTATTCCGATCGTAGGTAAAAGGCGGAGTTACTTTATTATTAACATTCCAAAAATTTATCATAAAAAACGCGTAATCGGAATTCACCGTGGATTGGCGCGACGGGGTTTCTGGGAATCAGGAAGTGGTCGCGGTAATATTAAAGAGAATTCCTACGTAATTGTCTGGGAAGCGGGGAAATGTCACGGTAGCGGATTATATGGCATTTATGTGGTGTAAGCTAAAAAGATAAGAAAGGAAAAAAATGGTAAACGAAAAGAAGTTTAATTTAAAGAGAAATATGTATATAATGTAAATGTAGTAAAAAATAAACATATAATGTAGATGTAGTAAAAAGTAAATATATAATGCAATGTAGTTATATGTCATAAGTAATAAGTCGGTTCGATTGATGAAGTAACAAGATGGATTTATACAACGAGCCAGTCGATGATGCGGGGGCGCGCCGCCAAGCCACGACAAGTGTGGTTGTCACAAATAACCCGAACCACAACTGGTGTGACCCGGGAGTGAACATTCCGTGGGTAGTCAGGAGCGTTTCTTTTAACACGACGAGTGGTGACTCAAACACTGACGAACTATTCTACCTCTCTACAATTGCAATGGAGTATTTTAAGGAGCATATAGAATGAAATCTTCCCGAGATCGGATACTTTAGACTATCGATTATACAACTTTATCGATTATACTTTATACCATCGAGGTTACAACAAAAAGTAAACCAAACTATTCGCGGAATACAACATCCGATTAATCAGATAGCTCATCGCAGTGTCGTCGCCGCCACAAGGCAATATTATATTACGAAAGGGTATTCGTAAAATCAAGCACGGGATGAGGATGTACAACAATCAATTATCTGTCTTACGCAACGAGCTACGTAAGTGCAAGCGGAAAATCATCGGAGCAAGGTAAACAGATCGCAGATCAACAGAAACAAACTTTGGAGTAGGCAAACCCTTTGAAAGAGAACGATAAGAAAGATGGAGAGATGTCGCGAAAATTTTCACTTCACAACAGATACAAAACACGACAATCAACACTACTGATCAAACAACCATTCAGATACAAAACACGACAATCAACACGATAAGCCGCGTGGCGACTAATTATTATTGGCCTAAGATGCCAGCGGACGTGGATGCTTACGTTAAGAAATGTAGGATCTGCCAGGCCAATAAGGTTGAGAGAAAGGCACCAGCAGGGTTCATGGTTTCACGAAGTGAGTCGCCTAAGCACCCATGGGAAATGGTATGTGTCGACATGAGGTGACTAAGGTCACTCCTTTTTATTCAATTTCGGACGAGAGATGATGATGACGTTCCACCAGGCGAAGGAGCCTCCAGATGTTGACAAAGTTATCCCAGGACCGGAAATCAGGGCTGACCAGCTCTCCAAGCTACGCGAGGATGTGTTGGAATGAATGAGACGCGTGGCACATAATAGTGAGCAGAGGTACAATATAAGAAAACGGAACGCGGTGTTTGAAATAGGAGATTCGGTTTGGCGGAAAAACTATTCCATTTCAGATGCAACTCGGTTTTTCTCCGCAGAGCTCGCACCGGAATATCTTGGTTTGTTTTGGATAAAATCTCGAGTATCAGGGTGAACCTATCTTTTGGTGGATGGTGAGGGCAAGGAGGCGGGAGTTTGGTACGTGAAGGTTTTGAAACAGTATACCGTTTAGGTGGATTAAAGTATAAAGTGAACGTGTGATTCTTATAGTGTGGACGTTAATAAGACCTAGGGGAGAAAGGTCAGACTGTATGGCTGAGGAGAAGTTAGAAATGTAAATTAGTAATAATAATACTAGGTTCTGAAGATTATAGAACATAATACGGTGGTGGGCTGAAGTATGATGACGGAATAGTCGAAGAACTCAAGAAGTTAGAAAGATGAGAATGTAATTAAGTAGGTGGTGGCGGGTACGATAAGTCAAAGCGATTGGTGATGGGTAATTTAAGTATTATGGTTTGCGGAAAAACAGTATTTAGAAGTAGGATTAGTAAAATAGTAAAAGTATTACCTAGGCAGCAGTGATGGTGGCAAGTGGATTCCTCCATAGGCGGAGCTAATTTTTTTCCGATTCGTTTTTTTCCTTAACTCGTTGCACGGTCAATTGCTTCGTATCGCTTAGGCACTCCCCGACCGATGGATGCAGGTCAATTGATGAGATGCTAAAATGTTAACCAGGGAGTTAGTACAGGAAATGGCATGAGTGTGAGTGATAACATGTTGCAATAGGTTACTACTGATCAAACAACCATTCAGATACAAAAAACGACAATTAGCACTACTGAACAAATAACCATTCAGATACAAAACCCGACACGATTAAACAGATACAAAACACGACATTTAACTCTTTTGATCAAACAACCATTTGCGAAGTGTCAGCTGTCAACCCGTGTAAGGTGACAATTGGAATGTTGGAATCGGACCACCAAAGTCAGAACGACCGAAATGGAGGGCATTACCAGTCGTGCGTTCGCTGAAATGGCAAATCCAATTCACCATTGAAAATGAAAAGTGCAACGGCCAAGAGGTTGCAGTACACTCAAGTGCACGCAACGGAGCCCCAAAAAGTCCCACTAGCTGATGAGCTGCAGGTCGGGCTAGAGCAAGGTGGCTCGAGCCAGAAATTTTTCTTTTCAGCTTGGCAGGGTAAGTGGCCGGACGTGTGGGAAGCACAGTGTGGTTACTTGGAATATTATTTTTCTTTTTGGGAACTTGGACTGGAACCAGGAAGATTGCCAGTGGAACGGCTCAGATCGAAAAACGAGAAGTAAAGGGTTGATAGACGGAAGCTGGAGATCGGTGGAGTGTGGACGAGCAGCAGAATTGAGGGAATTGGAAATGGAAGCTGAAGGTCTTGGAAGCTTCCAAATGAAAGCAGAAGAGGAGCGTCATTCAACGAAGGGGCCCCCAACGGAAGCTGTTAGATCAGGTTAGGTAGAATTAAGTTCTGTTTTCTTAGATTAAATATATATACTTGAAGTAAGAATCACTATTCGGGAATCAATTGTGCCGCGGAAGAGTTGAGAACTGTGTAAGAATTAAAATCATCCTACCACCAGTGGTAGAGCCGTTTATCGTGTAAAAAATTAAGAAATTAAATTCAGAACTAATACAGATTATTAACGAACTAACTAGTGTTTCGCATTTCCATTACACCGGGAGATACTAATTTGCTTGTAAAATCTCGTTTACCATTTGCCATCCGTGGTAAGTTGTCGTCATCTTCTCGCTTCGCAGTGACGACTCGTGCAAAATTTCGGTGAGGAAGCGAGTGGTGCCGACCCACCCCGTTCTTCACGAGCATAGGCTGGCCGGAATTTCCATCCTTGGTCTCATTTGGGAGACCAGGGACTGTTGCAAGCGCCGAGTATATAGAATTAGAAATACCGGTGGGAACATGTGTTATAGGAAATGCTGTCAGAAAATGATATTTGTTCCTGTGAGTAAAAACTGGTTGATAGATATTACAAAGAAGTGTATTATATCTTCACACATTTTTAAGTCCCTCAAAGATAATTTCTCCGAAAATTAGTTTTCTAGCGGTTTTGATGCGCTAGCCTTTTTATTTATGTTCAAAGAACATTATTACTTTAGCTTCTCTGTTCTACCTGAAAATTAAAACACAGCTTTAACTGAGAAACAATAAGTTTTATTAAGTTTTTTTTATTAATTTTCGTTTTAAAAAATTGCATTACATTTAATTTTTGACTAAAAATGTTATCATTTACTTTGCGCCATTTGCAATTTATCTTTTATTAAAATTTAAAACTATGATTAAATTAAGCAGACATATAGCTGATTTAATAACCTAGCTTACCTAAAACTATTCCTTCTTTATCGTGGAAGGGCTTACATATTCGAACAGCGCGTTTACGAGCTGTGATTGACCTACTGTTGAGTGCCTGTCAGATTTTATCAGTCCGTTTGGTTGTTCGTAGGCCATTTCTAATTGTTGCTCATGATATTCAAAAACTCTTTTTTCCTAAAAAAAACTAGCTTATTAGTGGCTTTTTAACAATTCTGCTAGGGTGTACACACCAACTGCTTGTGGTAGAGTCGGCATTGTACACATAATATCAATTACTTTCGAGATAACTATGCCAAACAACTTAATTTTTTGCTTTGTTGTCTATCTTTATAAAATAGCTCCGTCTGTCTGTGATATTTGATAGTATGCAAGCATTAAAAATCATAAATTTAGTACTGATTTTTAAGAAATCATATTTTCTTGAAGCGCCTATCATTGGTGGACTTTGAGTCCGATGTGGGTTATGTGGTGGATCTATAACATTTTTTTTTTTAGAATCAATCCAAGGAATCTCACTTATGCAGCAGATTTCTATTAACTACATCTCTTAAAGATGGTTCATCCTCTCCAGAATTGAAAATCCCTATCGCATCAGAACCGCACTAATGTTCGAAAAACAGTAGAGGATTTGTGCAGATTTTGAGTGTATATTCTGCCACTAGCTACTTAAATCTACTACCACTAGCTCTTTCTCCTGCTTGAGACTAATACACCCAAAGTAATTATGGACCCTATGCCAATTTAATTCCGACTATTTCATCAAAAGATACAGCGATAGAAAGGTGTTTGAAGCTGCCATCCTTAAAATGTCCAGATCTTAGAAAATTTAAATACTGTTTACTTATTTTCATTGCAAATATCCGCGATATGAGTACTTCATGTAAGCAATTATTGGGACGAAAATAACAAAACCATCTCGTGCTGGCAGCCTTCTGTGAGCACCAAAGTCATCTGGCTCTTGTCAAAGTCAATCGACTCTGCAAATTTCGTATTGATCCGATGACAGCATTTAAGGTTTTCATCCGCAAAACAAAACGCAAAACTTTTTAGATCTTAATATTTGTTGTTTATTTTCACTTAAAAATCACTTTGATTTGAAAAATTTATGATAAAATCGCCTACTAAAATCGCCTCTTGCCCGCGCAGCCAAAAACAATGCCATAACGAATATAGCTGGTAGCCCTATTATTGTTTATCCAATTAGATTTCTGCTGAATACTTATTGATGTCAACTAGACCCACATTATGTTTACCCATCTGGCAATATTATCCACTTTTGTATCTGTCAAGTAAATAAATACATCTAGTCTGTCTTTCTTCGGAACTGTCCTAGTTCAGACATATTTTCACTGAAAAGCCAATTGTTTTTATTTTCTTTCTAATTCAAATTCATCGACTCTGGCGCAACAGGTTATGGGCCCAGACTCATATTGAATTGGGGAAAATAGTTTTGGCATTGCGAAGAGAGATTTATTTTCTTTCTTTTTCTGTGTGAATTTCGCCGGTGGCCATCGACCAGAGGTGCATCGATACACGTGCAGCAGAATGAACTAAGAGATTAGAATTTAGCCAGTGTGAATGCAGAATGGCCGAAAAGGGCGAGGACAGAATCCAGAAATTGATCGGCGCGTCGAATTACTCGACATGGGCTCTGGAAATGAGAGTCCTGTTAGAATGGCACGATTTGGATGGAGCCATCACGAATCCCGTTGCGAAAACAGATGCGCTTAAGCTCAAGAAGGCGCGAGCCAAAATTCTCATTAACATCGATCTCACTCTGTACGACGATATCGGAGAATTGAAGACGGCACGTGAAGTTTGGGACAAGTGTCGAGAATTGTACGATGATGTGAGCTGAATCAGACTGGCTCGCACAATTGGTGAATTGGTAACGACACGATTGGAGACGTCGTCATCGATGGATGACTACTTGAAGAAAAACTCGACTACATCGCGAGTTTTGGCAGACTTAGGCATTAAGATGCAGGATGAAGTGATTTGCGGGATTATTCTGTTCGGACTCACATCCGAATATGAATCATTTATCACATGACTGGATGGTGGCATGCTCATCAATGAAAAGATGACGATGACGAGCCTCACATCAAACACCTTGAAGCGATGACTGATTGACACGAAACGCTCCAAGCGGACGATCAACAATGAAGGTGGAACTGGAAATGTATTTAGAGCATCGGTGAGCCACAGAAGACCCAAATTGGGGAATTCATCCGGAAAGAATAGACCGAAGAATGGTGTAAAAAAGGTGAATTCCAGTTCAGGTGTTTTCAGTGTCAAAATACCGGTCACATGCATCGGGATTGTCCAGAGCGGCCGAAAGGTGCAGGTGCAAAGTGCGCGGAATCAAGCAATAAGCCAAAGGCGTTTCTGGCAGAGACATCGAATAGTAGAGCGAACGCGAAGTTTTTTTATTAGATCGAAAAATCGAGGCCGATGGCACTTCATGCAATGGCGGCCAATAACGTCGATCATTCGGATGGTGTGTGGTACATCGACAGTGGTGCGAGTCAACACATGACTGGAAACCGAAATTTGTTTAAGAATTTCGTGGAGAATTTAGCCTATACAGAGATTTCGACGGCTGATAACACGCATTTGAAAGTGCTTGGTACTGGATCGGTTGATTTGTGTGTTAAAGACCAAACAATAAGCGTGAAGAATTTTCTACTTGTATCTGGCTTATCGACGAATTTGCTGTCAGCGCATTGAATGGTGAAATCCGGTAAAAGAATTGAGTTTAATGAAAACGGGTGTGTCTTGCGCAATCGAAGTGACGGCAGTGTAGTTGTCTCTATGAAACCAAGAAATGGTACATACAAGCTGCAGAGCGATGCTGTCGCGTTGAAGGCAACCACACACAGTGGCCTGAATTTGATGACATGGCATTGTCGACTCGGACACTTGGCATACGGCGACTTGATCAAGCTGGAGAACATCGTAGATGGAATCAAAATCAATGGAGAACACCTGATTTGTCCAAGTGTGTGTCGTGCTTAAAAGGAAAGCAGAGTCGTGAACCGTTTCGCCACTTAGACACAGTTATAAAATCGAAACGTGTGTTAGAGTTAGTGCACACAGATGTTTGCGGTCCGATGGAGAATGTGTCAGTAGGTGGCGCATTGTACTTCGTAACATTCGTCGATGATTTCTCGCGTAAAGTTTTTTTTTACTTTGCCAAGAGGAAGAATGATATTCAGCAGCTGTTTGCAGAATGAAAGGCGATGGTCGAGACACAGACCGAATTGAAGCTAAAGGTGACGAATGACGAGGATTTCGTTCCAACCTCACTCGACTCTTCACCAATTATACTACGTCGGAAATCGGAGTGGCTTGCTAAGAAAGCCGCTGACACCTTGCTGGCATCGGCATATATCGCTGAGGTGGTTGAACCTGAAACCATGCGCGATGCGATGGAATCTGGCAACAAGCAGCATTGGATAGCTGCGATGAACGAGGAGATGGAAGCTCATGCTG
Organism: Nemotelus nigrinus; assembly: GCA_947369275.1. NCBI lineage: Eukaryota > Metazoa > Arthropoda > Insecta > Diptera > Stratiomyidae > Nemotelus > Nemotelus nigrinus. The sequence goes on from CANBKX010000333.1 coordinate 20,713, forward strand.
AAAACGGAACTTGGAGCATGGTCAACTTGCCACCTGGTCGCAAGACAATTAAGACCAAGTGGGTGTTCAAGGTCAAAGTCGGAGCTGATGGACATGTGGTTCGGTACAAGGCCAGACTTGTGGCGAAGGGATGCTCTCAAAAATTCGGGATTGACTATGTGGAGACCTTCTTGCCGGTGGTGAGATATCAATTAATCCGAATTTTGATTGCATTTGTTGCCAGACAAAGAATGAGAATTCATCAAATGGATGCGGTGACTGCATTTCTGCAAGGAGACCTAGACGAGGAGATTTATACGGAACAACCGGAGGGATACGATGATGGCACTGCGCTTGTGTGCAAGTTGGAACGGGCCATGTATGGTCTCAAGCAAGCTGGAAGACAGTGGCATCGCAAGCTGGATAGGGCCCTGATTGGATTCGGGTTGACGAAGTCAAAACTCGATCCGTGCGGTTATGTCTCATCCAAGGAGAAGGTAATTGTTGCCATTTACGTTGATGATCTTTTGATTTTTCGGAAAGACCAACATACCTTGGAGATGATCATATCCCAGCTGTGTGCCACATTCAAAATGAAGGATCTTGGACGGGCAGAACATTGCGTTGGCCTGAAGATCGAATATGGCGTTGAAGGCATAGCAATTCACCAAATAGGATTTATTGAGAGGGTGCTTGAGCGATTCGGGATGTCAATTTGCAAGGCTACACCAACACCTAGCGACCCGAGTCAAAAGCTGTCAGTCACGATGGCGAAGTCGAACGATAGGATGTTGAGCATTGCGTACCAGGAAGCTGTGGGCAGTCTGCTGTATCTGGTTCAGGGAACCAGACCCGACATCGCTTTCGCTGTGAATGACGTGAGTAGATTCAACACGAATTATGGTGAGGTTCACTGAATTGCAGTGAAGAGAATTATGCGATACCTGCGTGGAACGACTGGGTTTCGCATTCTGTACCGCTATGGAGGTGGTCAACTAAGAGGATTTTCGGATTCGGATTGGGCATCAGATATTAACCAAAGACGTTCATGCACAGGGTACGTGTTCACAATAAGCGATGGCGCTGTGTCATGGAGCAATTCGCGTCAACACACAATCGCTTTATCATCTACCGAAGCGGAGTATATGGCGCTTTCGGAGGCAACCAAAGAGGCAATCTGGTTGCGCCAGCTCGTTGACCCACTTAATGATATTAATGGGCCAGTAGAGATAAAGTGCGATAATCAGGGTGCCATTTCATTGGCGATGGAGGATATGTTTCGCAGGAGGACGAAACACATCGATATCCGCCATCATCATGTTCGAGACAGGAGTACTGTCAACAATAAGTTTAATGTACCATATGCATTCCGTTATTATTTCATGACTGCACTGGAAGAATTTATATGCACTGGAATCTATATGCCGTTCTTATCTGGCATGGAATTTCCAAAAAGCGCTAACAAAAGGCAGAAAATTTCCAAAACCTTATCAGATCTTCTTTCAAATCACGTTAAAAATTCATTTTGCAAACTTAGCTTTTATAAAGGGTGTTTGGTATTCAGAAGACACTTTTATAAGAAGTAATTCCTTGATATATTATGAACAAAAACTCATTTTACAGGGTGGTGTGGTTCTCAAAATCTGCGGAGTTACAGGTGTTTCGGACCTGTCCCTAAAGTTCACCTTATTCCTTATAGCTTGAAAACTAATAATTACAACGCAAAGTGTTACTACTTGTTTTTTATAAAATCAAATTATCTCTAATATTATGTCACATTCTTTATTTTAACTGTACCTGATTTTGAGATATTTACTTCAAAACACAAAATTTTGGCACTTCTACCCCCAAAAAATTCTGTCTTCAATGTCATTTTTCTCAGAAAACCGCATAAACATATGTCATTTTAATTTTATTTTTTTATAGGCCATATTATTGGCTACCGAAATTGCATATAAATTTATGACTTACGTATAACCATTTCGCAAGAAGCAAGCGAAAATACATATCGCTTAAAAAGTAAATATGTCATAAAGTAGACCTCGTTGAATGGATTACGTAAGAAAATTAAAAACCTATAAAAACAGAGCCAGTTTCAAATTTTTGTTAGTTTCAGTACATTACTCGAACAACAAGATATTATTAAAATTTCAAAAATTAATTCAAAATGTCTCACTACAATAATGAAGAATATGCATATATTATTATGTACGTGTTAAAAAGTGCCGGGGAAGCTCACAAGCAACGCAATCGTTGTATCAACAGAGATATTCCTATCGACGGATTCCTGGAAGGAAAGTGTTTCAACAACTTTACACAAGGATTTGGAAAACTGCCAGCACTAAGACGAGCCAAGTAAACGCAAATCCTGTGCCTGCAATTGCTGTACGGACCGACGAAGAAATACTGCATGAAGTAAAAACTGATTCATCAACAAGTATCTACGTGGAAAGTTTGGAGTATTTTAAAAGCAGTCCGTAAACATCACTAGCATTACACACCAGTGCAGGTCCATTAACATCACCAGCATTACACACCAGTGCAGGAGCAGCTACCCATCGATTTGCAATTAGCTCCTTGAGAGACAATAAGACAACGAAAATGTTTAAACAACATTCTCTGGACGGATGTTTCTTCATTTACCAGGGATGGTATCACGAATTTTCACAACTTACATACATGAACTGAGAGCAATCCACACATAAGTAGGACTTCATGATTTCAGCAGAGATTCAGAGCAAACTTATGAGCAGGAGTGATTGGTAACGATTTATTTGGACCTATTAGGCTTCCGCCTACCCTAAATAGTACCAATTACTCACATTTTTAAAGACATTGTCTACAGGACTTATTCGAGGATTTTCCCCTGCAACGATTGACAACCATGCTTTACCAACTTAATGGTGCTCCAGCTCACTAAGGCAGACCATTCAGAGATTAGTTGAATTCCAATTATACCAATCGCTGAATCGGTAGAAATCGACCAACACACTGGCCTGCAAGATCTCCTGATCTAACTGTAATGGATTTTTTTTTATGGGGACGGATGAAGAACTTTGTCTACGCAACGGAAATATCAACATTGGAAGATCTTAGCACCAGGATTGCTGCGGCTGCAACAGAAGTGAGGCAGCAGCTGAGAAGTATGAATATGAAAACAGCGCTTGCAAAACGAGCTTAAGCGTGCATTCAAAATGAAGGTGGGTTTTTTCAATATTAAACTTTTGCTTAAACTTTTGAAAAAGTTAAGCGCATCATAACCGCTAGAAAATTGAATTTCGAAGAAATTGTCTTCGAGTGACCAACAAATTTGGAAAGACGTTATATATTTTCTTGTAAAATCATATCAACCATTCCTTATTCAAAGTAATAAAACCCAACTATAACATAGATGATGAAAATGTTCAGTACTGCCAACACTTTTCCAACGAAACAACAATAAGTTAATCATAACAAGCTCATACTTACATCAACTGATCTTTTGAATTTGGTTCTCATTGCAGGATTTCATTGAAAGTTTCAGCGGTTAAACGTTGCTTAAGGCTGCCATCTGAAAAGTTTTCAAAACTCGGAAAATTTAAGGAACTGATTCCATATTTTTATTGCAAATGCTTTACATTTGAGTATGTAATTTAAAGTATCTGCTGGTGCGATATTTACGAAAATGTCCGATGCTGGATACCCTGTGTTAGCAGCAAAGCAAAATTCTCGTCTATACAAAATCTGCTCCACGTTAAGTTAAACCCACACTGTGAACATCGTTTCGATTGAATCACTCCGCTGGAAGTTATACAGATTAAAAGAATTTAAGAGTTACTTTCCAAATTTTCAAAACGTTAATATTTGTTGTTAATTTTCATTGCAGGGTCATTCCCATTAACAAATCTAATGGCATAATCGCTTGGTAAAGAGATTTCAAAAGATTACAAAAATGATCATAGCCGGCAGCTCTTTCATGATTTTTTTACGAAAATCATACGACATTTGGTTTACATCAAGGTCCATTTAACGCATGAACTTCCTTCTGATTTCATGACTGGACCAGAAGTTGTAGGGAAAAAAGCTTTATTTTGCTGAGCAAATTTGCAAGATTAAGGCGATAAAAATCACCACAGCTGGCAACTCTATTCTTATTTGAAAAATATTGTCTGGGGAAAGCTCCAAATATTGTGTGAGAAAGGCCAAAAAGTGCTGAAAAGTGTTGAGAGAGTGCTGAGAATAAAGGTTATTTGGTGATGGGTTGCCGTTCCTGTGCAAACTAGAATTTTGAAAATTTAGGTTTCATATGATGGATAACGGTTTTAGCATA
>CANBKX010000334.1:0-31584 GCA_947369275.1 Nemotelus nigrinus
AAGGAAATTGCATCCATCGTTTAATAGACCCATTTCTACTATTGGGAGGATAACAGACAAGTTCTGCAAAAATAAAAGCTTAGAAAATAAAAAGCGCTCAGGGAGGAAGAAAATATTATCTGGACGTGATATGCGAATAATCCAACGAAAAGTCAAGAAGGATCCTTTTATACTAAGATCCTTTTATACTAACACTAAAATCTATTTATAAAAAAGATGTTAGCGTTCATAGAGTCAGAAGTCATTTAAGGAAATTGGGTTACGTGTGTTGTGTTCCGCGAAAGAAATTTTTCGTTAGCGACATAAACCGTGAAAAAAGATTAAATTTCGCCAAAGAACATTTGAATAAGGATGTAGAATTTTAGAAACGCGTCTTATTCGCGGATGAAAGCAAGTTTAGTGTGTTTTCTCACGATGGACGAGCAAAAGTGCGCAGAAAGTCTCTTACGGAGCTAGATACGAAAAATATGATAGGAACTGTGAAGCATGGTGGTGGTTCTATTTTGGTATGGGGATGTATGGCTTTCAATGGAGTTGGGGAACTTCATATAATAGAAGAAAAAACGATGGATCACAAAGTCTACATCCAGATTTTAAAGGATCGGCTAGCTGCTGGCGTTCAAAAGTTGAATTTGGGAACAAACTACATATTCATGTAAGACAATGATCCTAAGCATACCGCCCACCAAACTCGAATGTGGATACTTTATAATATTCCAAATTGCTTGAAATGGCCCCCACAATTACCTGATCTCAATCCAATTGAGCATATTTGGGAAGAACTGTCGCTTCGACTTGCAACACAAAACATCCGCAGCAAATCCACGCATAAGGAAATAATAAAAGAAGAGTGGGGCAAGATCACTCAAGAATACTGCGCTAAGTTGGTTTCATCTATGCCAAGAAGGCTTTAAGCTGTCATAGATCGAAAAGGAAATCCTACCAAATATTAAGAACCATTGATTACTATCATTTACCCAATACAGTTGGTAGAATATGATCGAGGTTTGATTTTTGCATCACTTTTTCTCGTTAGCCAAAAATGAATTGATTTACTTTTTAATTTTTTTCTTATAGAAGTTATTTTTGTTTTTTATTTTTTAACTTTTTATATCTAATCACTGTTTGGAAATATATTAATAGCAATAAAAAAACCAACGGACTTTTTATTCACTACCTTTAAAAATATGAAAAGGTTAACCCAAAGAATTTCTAAATATGAGCTTTTGCATCACTTTTCTCGACACTGTATATATGTATATATATATATATATATATATATATATATATATATATATATATATATATATATATATATATATATATATATATATATATATATATATATATATATATATATATATATATATATATATATATATATATATATATATATATATATATATATATATATATATATATATATATACAGGTTGTTTGGTACTTGTCGGACACTTTTGTAAGGATGAATTCCTTGATTTTTTTTGATAAAAAAATCGTTCTACATTGTGGTCCGGTTTTCAAAATCTGCGGAGTTACAGGGTGGTCAAGAAATTTTTTTCGGACCTGTACCCTGACTCACTTAAATCGTTATATCTTGAAAACTAATAATCATTAATCAGTGTTCATTTCTGCGATCTGCTGTATTGGAATCGAGGTACTAACTTTTGTTTATCTTATCGTTGTGAAATTGTGCGGGAATCACAAAGTACAAGGGATTCGACAACGGTGCGGTTGCTTTGTGTTCTTGGAACGTTTGTGGCGCTGATTTAGTGTGGACTGTGTCGAACCACTCCTGAAACAGTGGGTTAATTCGCAGTTGCAAGATTTATTGAATAAAAGCATAGCTAGGAGCTGCTGATCAAATTTGTGTATCGTCGCATTTGACTGCTATGTCGCTCGTCGTAAAGGATCTATTTGAAACATTTATTGGAACCTATTTCTATGAGGTAAAGGATCTTCCCGATCGGATGAACACCCATGGAACATCATCACCAGGCGAAACAGTTGTTATTTTGCGTAGTAAACATTTGGAAATGTTAGAAACATTGTTTATTATAGAAAAAAATTCGGTTTCGACAGAGAGTAGTATAGTAGGATCTACTGTCACGCTAGGTGATCCTAAAATCAAACAAAAATTAGTAAACGAATGAATTCCAAACTCAACTAAACTATTTACTACCGAGTAGTAAATGCACGAAATTTTCTTTGAAATAAAATTATATCAATGCCTAATTGAATTAATCTCACAAATGAGGGCGAGAGTTTAGTCGACGTATTTGAAAACACCGTTCTTTTTCCTGTTGAAAAAATAGAAAACAAAAATGTAATTTGCATTCTGCTCATACAACGCTAATTGTAATTTTCATTTTTTTTTGCATATTTGTTTTTTGTATCATATTCTTATTGACCGTTATTGCTTGATTGTTCATAGCGACTCACACTCAGCATCATATTTTTGGTATAATTAAGTGGAATGTGGTTGAATATACCCAAACAATATTATATTTTCAAGCTGATATATAAACATATATTTAATAGATAAATATAGATTTATTGTGCACAAAGAGAAAAAACATACATAAATTATGTATTACATTGGGCAACCTCAAAATAAAATAAAAAAAAAACTCTAGAGCACCTGAGCCGCTAGAAACACTAATGTTCGAAGAACAGTAGAAAAATCATGCAGATTTTGAGTGCATATTCTACCACACGTGCTGCTTATTACAGCCAAAATGTTTCAAATACCACGTTTAACTTTGGTCTCCAGAATGCATTATAACTCATATGGTGGAAAGGTGTCATATATTACCACTGGCATGAATTTCAAAATTTATGAGAGCAAAACACTTTTTAACTATATTCGTTATCAGTTGGTTATTGCACAAAACTTTGAAAGCAGCATCTGATATGACATCAATGAAGAAAATGCTTAGTGCCTGCAGCACTGTAATTGAAGTTAGTGTTTGGGGCTGCGATCCGAAAATTTCGCAGAACTTTGGGAATTGAAACATTGGTTATTTATTTTCATTGTAAATGATTCCAGTTTGAATACTAACTGTCAGCATTTATTGATACAGAAATAGCACTACAGACTCGTGCTGGCAACCTTTATCCAACCAGTATCACATCTGCATCACGTTGAAATTAACCTACCCTGCAAATTTCGTCTCGATCCGATGACTGCGTTCCAAGTTATAGGAGTATAAAGAAATTTAGGGTTACCAGCCGCGGCATTTGTCAAATAATCGAAAACATTATATTTACTGTATATTGTCACTACAATATCATTACCATTTGCACATTTTACGATCTAAACACGTAAGAAAGATATTTTAAATAAACTTAAAACTAACAATAGCTGTCAGCCCTATGGTGGCTTTTCAACCAAATATGACCTGAATAATGCCAATAATAAGTTTCATTAAATGTATGAAATTCGTATTGATTTCATGACTGCACTGGAAGTTATAGGGCAAAAACTTTATATTCCTGAGCGAATTTTCAAAACCAAAGACAAAAAAATTACCATAGCTGGCAGCACCAACCGAATTTTTCAATCAAATTTCTGTCAAACATGGCTTAAAGTAAGGTTCAGCTACTGTGTCAATTTCATGAAAATCTAGTAACTGCATCAGAATTCATAGGGCAAAAAGCAGTTTTTCTTCTTTATAATTTTTCAAGATGGCACCACTGGCACAGGGTTGCCCACAATTCAAAATCGCTTCTATCAGACCTGGTTCTACTTAAATCCAATGTATTCTGTAAATTTCAAGTGCATCTGATTATTGGTTCGTGAGTTCCCGTGAACAGAAGTTTTTGATGCTAAAATATAGGTAAATTGGGAAAGGGTTGCCGTTCTTGTCCGACATGAAAATTCCAAAGTTTTTTTCTTGACTGTTAAGACAAAGCATAAGATTTGTATGCAAGTTGGTTTTTATTCTAAGAAACAGACATATCTTAGGAGATTCGATGTTTTCAATGTTTTCACTTTCAGTGCCTGCCGTAGCTTCAGGGTTGCCAGCACGTTGCACACGCAAATGTGCAGCTTAGCAACATTTATATGCCCTCTAAGTTTCATAATAATTTGATAATCAAATAAAAAGCTATCATAATTCAAAAGTTTTCGAATTTGTATTTGTACAGTATAAATTTTTACAGATAGTAAAATTTTTGATTTTTGAAGGGGTTGTACCTCTGGATAGGACATCAGCTGGGTTTTCTTGTGATTCGACATGCCTCTAATTTTTCGCAACTGTCATTCTCTGAAAAGCAGCTACTCTATTAGCTACGAATACTTATACGGCCTCCATAAATTTCACTGCACCATCAACGGACCTTCCAATCGAAACGGCGACAGTGCCTCAGATGCCAAATATTCCTGTTAACGAACTGGACAACATGCATAAAAACTTAAAGATCAGGAGATTGTTGATGACAGCATTGGTCTTAGCCAGCACCATATTCATCACTTCTCAGTTGGCTACCTCGCTCTCGGACTAACTCTGTCAATGATCATTTTGATACACTGCAAATTCGCTAAGCGGGATCCTTCGCGACACAAACCATCTGCGCAACCAGCATCTTCATTCAGAATAGAACCTGACACTCTCAATGAATCTTGAACTAGCGTTCAACGCGGGGAAAATGTTAAATTATAGTTAGCATATTGATCAATTATATCAAGTTAGAATTTGTATGATAAATCACTTTAATTTTGCTACATGATAAATTACTTTAGTTTTGCTACAGCTACCACAATATATTAAAGCTTACTCAACAATTAATAAAGTCTAATCACCTTGATAACAATTTACTCAAATCAAGTTCATTTGCATCAAATTTCTTTCTATTCAATTTTGTCGGTTCATTACTTTTTGCTTGCATATGCATTCAAATTACCGTTTTTATAAATTCTTCGAGACAGTCAATGAACTATGTGGTCAGCAATATTTCCTTTTACAGTATTACTAATTTTCGAAGAAAAGTAGTATTAAACTCGTTTCGCCGAAAATTCATATTTCTTTATATATGCACATACTCAAAAAAAGTCTGCGTACACCTTACTAGTAATATCTTGCATATTAAAGCTAAACCATAGTATATATATATATATATATATATATATATATATATATATATATATATATATATATATATATACATATATATATATATATATATATATATATATATATATATATATATATATATATATATATATATATATTTAATGTACAATTACTAAATCTGAATTGATTGGGGGCTGATTAAGAAGCTTGTTTAATGTAGCTGTTACTATCAGCCTAGTGTTATTATACCGAGTAACTATGATGCTCCATGCTGTTTCATAGTTGTGGATTTTTGATATAAAAGATATGCGCCTCTAAAATATAGAAAACCAAACTCACAAACATGCCAAGTCGTAATCAAAATCGGATAATATTAACATGCCGTTAGAAAGAGGATGCTGTTAGTAACAAATGTTTAGATCAATATATCTCAAAAACGGTTATGGTTACAGGAAAAAGCTATACAATCTTTTTTGTTGGAAATTTGTTAAGCTACAAATTCGTCATACATTGTTTTTCTGAAGACGTGACCGTTACTGAGATATTTAGGGAGGGTCACTTTTGGTGACCTTTGACCCCGTATAAAAAGTGACGCAGCACTCGGATCGATGGGGACTTTTGACATTTTTTTCAACACACCAGTACCAAGGTTCACACCAAAATTCAGCTTACCCTAATTTGTCCGAAGCACCATGTTAGATTTCCCCGGTTTATTAAATCTAATAGTTAACAATGTTTTTGTTGGATGATTTCCGGTACAATTAGCACATATATCTTTGTTGTTGCAAGACGATGTTTTGTGGTTGAAACCCTGACATTTGTAACATCTGATAACATTGTGGTCTTCAATGATGTAGTGAGATCCAAAGTCGATATTGATAAATTGGTTGACCATTCGTTGAAATAATTTTCCTCCCACTTCAACAAAAGCAATCCATTTACCTAATTTTTATGTCTGTCTGATGTGGACAATTTCAAATTTATCCTTAGAGTCAATCGAATAGTTAAGGTTGGTAATTTCATCCATTAATTCCTGTGTTGTATATTTTTTTAGTAAGCCTCTAATTAATAATCGCGGAACTCTTTGTTTCGTTATTTCAACATTATGTTCGCTTTTTAGTTCCTCCTTAACTTTTTTAGCTATAATTTCAGTATTTTCTATTGAATTCGATTTGATTAAAAGACCACCATTACGCAGAGGCTTAGCAAATTCAATTGGAGTTTTTAATAAGTTTGGTTTTATTTTTTCCTTGACCTCTCGAATTTTTTTTGTAGAGTCCTGGTTTTTTTAGGCTTAATTATTATTCCTCTGTTGAATGTATCTTTTTTTGTTGTTCTGACATTTTCGCAACATTTGCATAAGATATTTTTGGTTCGTTCTTTATAATTTCCCTTTTTTTCTATTTTCTTTACTAGCCGGTGGGCTGACTCAATTTGCAACATTATTCTGTCGTCACGACTTTTTTTTAGAGCAACATCGCATTTATTACATATCCACTTTATTTTGTCTCCTAGTTTTATAATATTATTAAATTCCTGCTAAGTTATATTAACACAAGCAATATGATACCACGTATCGCTGCAAAAACCCTCACATGAAATGCCTTGGTGGTTGCCTTCTACCAGCTTTCGGCATTTTCCACATATAGTGCTGTCACTCATGCTTGGCAGGACGTTAATTTTCGTTTTTTTGGCTGAAACAAAACTATTATTTTTAACACAGACACACACCAATCAAGACACTTAAAAAAAAAACTCACCGCCAGTCACACAGGTAACAATCAACAAAAATTCTAGGAATAAAAAAATTTGCAAAAAAGGGAAAATATCATCTAGATCCAAGGATAAGCTGCACAGTAAGAAACACCTTTAAAACACACACATCAAAATTATTATAAGATTAGTAAACATTTTTATTTTATCTAATTTTTTTTTTTGATTTGATTGACACAGTGTTATTGTCTTATATACATACATATACGTGCTAGCAGTCTTTTTCTAGCACCGAAGCCAAAAATAAGTCACATCTGCCTCACGTTGAAGTCAACCTGCTCTGCGAATTTCGTATTGATCCGATCACTGCATTGGAAGTTATAGGGGTACAAAGAAATTAAGGGTTACCATTCGCAAGAGCTTTCGAATTTTCTAGATCTTCGTAATTGGAGTGCATTTTCACTACAAGACCACTACGATTTGAAAATTTTATGATAAAATAGCTTACTAAAGCTATGCCAAAAAAATATAAAAACGACCTTAGCTGGCAACCCTATCATCGTTTTTCAAACTAGATTTCTACCGAATATTGCCTACAATAATTTAAATTTGCTATATGAATTTCGTTATGATACCATGACTGTACTGGAAGCTTAAGGGTAAAGAGCTTTATTTTCCTCAACGAATTTTCAAAATTTAAGGCACAAAAATTATCATAACTGACAGCTCCAACCGAATTTTTTGACCAAATTTACACCAAACGTGGTTTAAAGTAAGGTTAAGCTAACGAACGATTGAATCAGAATTTAAAAGGCTAAAAAAAGATGGCACAACTGGCGTAGAATCGCCCGCATTTCAAAATCACTTCTATCAGACCTGGTCCTATTTAAGACCAATACATCCCGTAAATTTCAATTAATTCTGCTAATCGGACCGTGAGTTTCCGTGAACAGAAGTTTTTGATGCTAAAAATATAGGAAAATTGGGCAAGGGTTACCAGGCGTGCCCGTTATAACATATCAAATTTTTTACTTTGGCTATGTAATCATAGCATAAGATTTGCATATGAGTGGCTTTTTTGAAGAAACTGCATTTTTTCAAGAGAGTCGATGATTTGGATTTTTTCACTTTCAGTGGCTGCCCTAGCTACAGGATTGCTAACACCCTCATTAAACACAAACTTATAAAGGTAATTGAATTTGATCACGGTTCCCTTCTTGTCTATAAATCAGCATAGACAACGTATATCATTTCTACAGCATCGAAGCCGAGCATATTGAAACGGGAAACTTCGATCGTTTTGCGGAATCAGCCTCCGAAAGCAGAATCAAATTGGAAATGTTTTTGCGGGATGATTTAAATTGAACAACTTTTTATTAACATTAAAAATTTTAATCTACATTGAAAATTCTATTTTGACAAAGTGGTTTCGAAAGTATGCACTGCTTCTCATCAGACACCAGCACACAGTGCATACTTGACTGGCGTGACCACTTGCAGGTGGAAATCATTACATTTTTATTTATGCTAGTTGTGACAAATTTTAACATCTCCGACTTATATCCATGGATATAATTTTACTTAGTAAAGGTAATTGAATTTGATCACGGTTCCCTTCTTGTCTATAAATCAGCATAGACAACGTATATCATTTCTACAGCATCGAAGCCGAGCATATTGAAACGGGAAACTTCGATCGTTTTGCGGAATCAGCCTCCGAAAGCAGAATCAAATTGGAAATGTTTTTGCGGGATGATTAAAATTGAACAACTTTTTATTAACATTAAAAATTTTAATCTACATTGAAAATTCTATTTTGACAAAGTGGTTTCGAAAGTATGCACTGCTTCTCATCAGACACCAGCACACAGTGCATACTTGACTGGCGTGACCACTTGCAGGTGGAAATCATTACATTTTTATTTATGCTAGTTGTGACAAATTTTAACATCTCCGACTTATATCCATGGATATAATTTTACTGAGTAAAGGTAATTGAATTTGATCACGGTTCCCTTCTTGTCTATAAATCAGCATAGACAACGTATATCATTTCTACAGCATCGAAGCCGAGCATATTGAAACGGGAAACTTCGATCGTTTTGCGGAATCAGCCTCCGAAAGCAGAATCAAATTGGAAATGTTTTTGCGGGATGATTAAAATTGAACAACTTTTTATTAACATTAAAAATTTTAATCTACATTGAAAATTCTATTTTGACAAAGTGGTTTCGAAAGTATGCACTGCTTCTCATCAGACACCAGCACACAGTGCATACTTGACTGGCGTGACCACTTGCAGGTGGAAATCATTACATTTTTATTTATGCTAGTTGTGACAAATTTTAACATCTCCGACTTATATCCATGGATATAATTTTACTTAGTAAGGTAATTGAATTTGATCACGGTTCCCTTCTTGTCTATAAATCAGCATAGACAACGTATATCATTTCTACAGCATCGAAGCCGAGCATATTGAAACGGGAAACTTCGATCGTTTTGCGGAATCAGCCTCCGAAAGCAGAATCAAATTGGAAATGTTTTTGCGGGATGATTAAAATTGAACAACTTTTTATTAACATTAAAAATTTTAATCTACATTGAAAATTCTATTTTGACAAAGTGGTTTCGAAAGTATGCACTGCTTCTCATCAGACACCAGCACACAGTGCATACTTGACTGGCGTGACCACTTGCAGGTGGAAATCATTACATTTTTATTTATGCTAGTTGTGACAAATTTTAACATCTCCGACTTATATCCATGGATATAATTTTACTTAGTAAAGGTAATTGAATTTGATCACGGTTCCCTTCTTGTCTATAAATCAGCATAGACAACGTATATCATTTCTACAGCATCGAAGCCGAGCATATTGAAACGGGAAACTTCGATCGTTTTGCGGAATCAGCCTCCGAAAGCAGAATCAAATTGGAAATGTTTTTGCGGGATGATTAAAATTGAACAACTTTTTATTAACATTAAAAATTTTAATCTACATTGAAAATTCTATTTTGACAAAGTGGTTTCGAAAGTATGCACTGCTTCTCATCAGACACCAGCACACAGTGCATACTTGACTGGCGTGACCACTTGCAGGTGGAAATCATTACATTTTTATTTATGCTAGTTGTGACAAATTTTAACATCTCCGACTTATATCCATGGATATAATTTTACTTAGTAAGGTAATTGAATTTGATCACGGTTCCCTTCTTGTCTATAAATCAGCATAGACAACGTATATCATTTCTACAGCATCGAAGCCGAGCATATTGAAACGGGAAACTTCGATCGTTTTGCGGAATCAGCCTCCGAAAGCAGAATCAAATTGGAAATGTTTTTGCGGGATGATTAAAATTGAACAACTTTTTATTAACATTAAAAATTTTAATCTACATTGAAAATTCTATTTTGACAAAGTGGTTTCGAAAGTATGCACTGCTTCTCATCAGACACCAGCACACAGTGCATACTTGACTGGCGTGACCACTTGCAGGTGGAAATCATTACATTTTTATTTATGCTAGTTGTGACAAATTTTAACATCTCCGACTTATATCCATGGATATAATTTTACTTAGTAAAGGTAATTGAATTTGATCACGGTTCCCTTCTTGTCTATAAATCAGCATAGACAACGTATATCATTTCTACAGCATCGAAGCCGAGCATATTGAAACGGGAAACTTCGATCGTTTTGCGGAATCAGCCTCCGAAAGCAGAATCAAATTGGAAATGTTTTTGCGGGATGATTAAAATTGAACAACTTTTTATTAACATTAAAAATTTTAATCTACATTGAAAATTCTATTTTGACAAAGTGGTTTCGAAAGTATGCACTGCTTCTCATCAGACACCAGCACACAGTGCATACTTGACTGGCGTGACCACTTGCAGGTGGAAATCATTACATTTTTATTTATGCTAGTTGTGACAAATTTTAACATCTCCGACTTATATCCATGGATATAATTTTACTTAGTAAAGGTAATTGAATTTGATCACGGTTCCCTTCTTGTCTATAAATCAGCATAGACAACGTATATCATTTCTACAGCATCGAAGCCGAGCATATTGAAACGGGAAACTTCGATCGTTTTGCGGAATCAGCCTCCGAAAGCAGAATCAAATTGGAAATGTTTTTGCGGGATGATTAAAATTGAACAACTTTTTATTAACATTAAAAATTTTAATCTACATTGAAAATTCTATTTTGACAAAGTGGTTTCGAAAGTATGCACTGCTTCTCATCAGACACCAGCACACAGTGCA
The DNA here is from genome assembly GCA_947369275.1 of Nemotelus nigrinus. Taxonomy (NCBI): domain Eukaryota; kingdom Metazoa; phylum Arthropoda; class Insecta; order Diptera; family Stratiomyidae; genus Nemotelus; species Nemotelus nigrinus. The sequence goes on from CANBKX010000334.1 coordinate 11,068, forward strand.
TACTTGACTGGCGTGACCACTTGCAGGTGGAAATCATTACATTTTTATTTATGCTAGTTGTGACAAATTTTAACATCTCCGACTTATATCCATGGATATAATTTTACTTAGTAAAGGTAATTGAATTTGATCACGGTTCCCTTCTTGTCTATAAATCAGCATAGACAACGTATATCATTTCTACAGCATCGAAGCCGAGCATATTGAAACGGGAAACTTCGATCGTTTTGCGGAATCAGCCTCCGAAAGCAGAATCAAATTGGAAATGTTTTTGCGGGATGATTAAAATTGAACAACTTTTTATTAACATTAAAAATTTTAATCTACATTGAAAATTCTATTTTGACAAAGTGGTTTCGAAAGTATGCACTGCTTCTCATCAGACACCAGCACACAGTGCATACTTGACTGGCGTGACCACTTGCAGGTGGAAATCATTACATTTTTATTTATGCTAGTTGTGACAAATTTTAACATCTCCGACTTATATCCATGGATATAATTTTACTTAGTAAAGGTAATTGAATTTGATCACGGTTCCCTTCTTATCTATAAATCAGCATAGACAACGTATATCATTTCTACAGCATCGAAGCCGAGCATATTGAAACGGGAAACTTCGATCGTTTTGCGGAATCAGCCTCCGAAAGCAGAATCAAATTGGAAATGTTTTTGCGGGATGATTAAAATTGAACAACTTTTTATTAACATTAAAAATTTTAATCTACATTGAAAATTCTATTTTGACAAAGTGGTTTCGAAAGTATGCACTGCTTCTCATCAGACACCAGCACACAGTGCATACTTGACTGGCGTGACCACTTGCAGGTGGAAATCATTACATTTTTATTTATGCTAGTTGTGACAAATTTTAACATCTCCGACTTATATCCATGGATATAATTTTACTTAGTAAAGGTAATTGAATTTGATCACGGTTCCCTTCTTGTCTATAAATCAGCATAGACAACGTATATCATTTCTACAGCATCGAAGCCGAGCATATTGAAACGGGAAACTTCGATCGTTTTGCGGAATCAGCCTCCGAAAGCAGAATCAAATTGGAAATGTTTTTGCGGGATGATTAAAATTGAACAACTTTTTATTAACATTAAAAATTTTAATCTGCATTGAAAATTCTATTTTGACAAAGTGGTTTCGAAAGTATGCACTGCTTCTCATCAGACACCAGCACACAGTGCATACTTGACTGGCGTGACCACTTGCAGGTAGAAATCATTACATTTTTATTTATGCTAGTTGTGACAAATTTTAACAACTCCGACTTTTATCCATGGATATAATTTTACTTAGCTACCACTTTACAAGTGGTCACGCCAGTCAAGTATGCACTGTGTGCTGGTGTCTGATGAGAAGCAGTGCATACTTTCGAAACCACTTTGTCAAAATAGAATTTTCAAAGTAGATTAAAATTTTTAATGTTAATAAAAAGTTGTTCAATTTTAATCATCCCGCAAAAACATTTCCAATTTGATTCTGCTTTCGGAGGCTGATTCCGCAAAACGATCGAAGTTTCCCGTTTCAATATGCTCGGCTTCGATGCTGTAGAAATGATATACGTTGTCTATGCTGATTTATAGACAAGAAGGGAACCGTGATCAAATTCAATTACCTTTACTAAGTAAAATTATATCCATGGATATAAGTCGGAGATGTTAAAATTTGTCACAACTAGCATAAATAAAAATGTAATGATTTCCACCTGCAAGTGGTCACGCCAGTCAAGTATGCACTGTGTGCTGGTGTCTGATGAGAAGCAGTGCATACTTTCGAAACCACTTTGTCAAAATAGAATTTTCAATGTAGATTAAAATTTTTAATGTTAATAAAAAGTTGTTCAATTTTAATCATCCCGCAAAAACATTTCCAATTTGATTCTGCTTTCGGAGGCTGATTCCGCAAAACGATCGAAGTTTCCCGTTTCAATATGCTCGGCTTCGATGCTGTAGAAATGATATACGTTGTCTATGCTGATTTATAGACAAGAAGGGAACCGTGATCAAATTCAATTACCTTTACTAAGTAAAATTATATCCATGGATATAAGTCGGAGATGTTAAAATTTGTCACAACTAGCATAAATAAAAATGTAATGATTTCCACCTGCAAGTGGTCACGCCAGTCAAGTATGCACTGTGTGCTGGTGTCTGATGAGAAGCAGTGCATACTTTCGAAACCACTTTGTCAAAATAGAATTTTCAATGTAGATTAAAATTTTTAATGTTAATAAAAAGTTGTTCAATTTTAATCATCCCGCAAAAACATTTCCAATTTGATTCTGCTTTCGGAGGCTGATTCCGCAAAACGATCGAAGTTTCCCGTTTCAATATGCTCGGCTTCGATGCTGTAGAAATGATATACGTTGTCTATGCTGATTTATAGACAAGAAGGGAACCGTGATCAAATTCAATTACCTTACTAAGTAAAATTATATCCATGGATATAAGTCGGAGATGTTAAAATTTGTCACAACTAGCATAAATAAAAATGTAATGATTTCCACCTGCAAGTGGTCACGCCAGTCAAGTATGCACTGTGTGCTGGTGTCTGATGAGAAGCAGTGCATACTTTCGAAACCACTTTGTCAAAATAGAATTTTCAATGTAGATTAAAATTTTTAATGTTAATAAAAAGTTGTTCAATTTTAATCATCCCGCAAAAACATTTCCAATTTGATTCTGCTTTCGGAGGCTGATTCCGCAAAACGATCGAAGTTTCCCGTTTCAATATGCTCGGCTTCGATGCTGTAGAAATGATATACGTTGTCTATGCTGATTTATAGACAAGAAGGGAACCGTGATCAAATTCAATTACCTTTACTAAGTAAAATTATATCCATGGATATAAGTCGGAGATGTTAAAATTTGTCACAACTAGCATAAATAAAAATGTAATGATTTCCACCTGCAAGTGGTCACGCCAGTCAAGTATGCACTGTGTGCTGGTGTCTGATGAGAAGCAGTGCATACTTTCGAAACCACTTTGTCAAAATAGAATTTTCAATGTAGATTAAAATTTTTAATGTTAATAAAAAGTTGTTCAATTTTAATCATCCCGCAAAAACATTTCCAATTTACAAACTTATAACTTTATAATATCAATATGTTCTGCAAATTTCGTAATGATTGAATAGCTATGTCAAAAGTTATCGCAATTTGAAAATTTTCAAATTTTCCCGTTCTCTTTTTAGGCAGCTACCGCACACATGGGGTTAAAAAATTCCAAAACATTATCCGATTCGCATTTAAAACACGTTCGAAATTTATTTCGTCAACTTTATTTTTGCAAAAATTATTTGTGTACGGAATAATAGGTATACTAAAAATATCACTAAAATGGCCGCCGGCGCCAAAACGCTAAAAAGAATTGACATTTAGTAAAACCTGGACCTATTCTGCAAATACACCAATGTATCCTGAAAGTTTCAGCTCAATCCGATGGCGCGTTCCCGAAAAATAGTCACTGAAATTTTTTGATGATATATACATATATATTTATATACATATATATTTATATTCATATATATTTATGTACATATACATATATTTATACACATATATATTTGTATACATATATATATATATATATATATATATATATATATATATATATATATATATATATATATATATATATATATATATATATATATATATATATATATATATATATATATATATATATATATATACATATGGAAATATGAATTTTTTGCCGAGTCGATTTTAATACTAATATTCTTGGAACATTAGTAAGAAGTCTAGGTCATCCAACACAGCAGCAAAAAGTTTACAATAATGTGCTCGTAAGTCTTCCATAACATGCAACCTATCCTCTGAATTTCGTTTTCATCCAAGAATATCATCGAAAGTTTCAGCGATTAAACTATGCCTGGGGTTGCCATCCGAAAAAAATTCCAAAACTCGGAAAATTTAAAAAATAGATGCTTATTTTATTGTAAAAACTTTGGCTATGAGTATACAATGAAAGCATCTGTTGGTGCAAAATTTACGAAATTGTCTGGTGCTAGCAATCACGTGATAGCACCAGAACCACAAATTTGTCAAATCTGCTTCACATTGAGTTAAACCCACCCTGTGAATTACGTTTCGATTGAATGACTGCACTGGAAGTTACAGGAGTGAATAGAATTTTCAGGTTACCACCCTCAAAATTTTCGAAATCTTATTATATGTTGTTAGTTGTCATAGTAGGATCATTCCCATTTGAAAATTTGATGACAACATCGCTTAGTAAAGAAATACAAAAAAATTACAAAAATTACCATAGCTGGCCGCCCTTTCATATTGTTTTTGCGAAATTCCAACGACAACTCAATTAAAACACGTTCTATTTAATGTATGAATTTTGTTTTGATTTTATGACTTAATCGAAAATTAGAGAGGAAAAAGCTTTATTTGCTAAACAAATCTACAAAGTTTAGGTCACAAAATTTACCAGAGCTGGCAGCCCTTTCCTAACTTTCCAACCAAATTTCTTATATTTAACTGTTTTGTATGTGAGTAAAGTTCAAAAACTCTGTGAATTTCGTTAAAATCTGATTGCTGGGTCGGAAACTATGAGCAAAAAAGCAGTTATTTTTCTCAGTAATTTTTCAAGATGGCACCAATGCTACAAGGTTACCCGCATTTCAAAATAACTTATGTCACACTTGGTCCTAGTAAATACAAACATATCCTTTAAATTACAAAATGATCGCAGTACCTGGTCGTCAGTTCTCATGAACAGAAATTTTGAGTGATGAAAATAAAGGTAATTTGGTGACGGGTGGCCGTTTTTATGCAACTCGGAATTTGGAAAATTTAACACGATATGGTAGATTTAGGTTAAAATTTATCAATTAATTGTATAAGAGGAAAAAATTATCAGGAGGGTCGATAATTTGAAGAATTTTTTTCAGGAGCCTGCCGTACCTACAAGGTTGCCTGCAAAGTCTTTAAAAATCTTGTGTGTATAATTTGCTCTGCAAATTTCACGATGATCCATTGTTTTTGTTAGAAGAAATGGTGACCTTGTAATTACAGCAGGCTCCTGAAAAATATCTTTCAGACCATCGACCTTCCTGAAAAATTGTTGATTTTTGAAAATAAATTCAAATAATGGATAAATTTTGACCTTTGTCCATCACGTCAAATAAAAATTTAGTGTGTGTATTGTACTAGTAAAAATTTGGAAAGAACTGACTGAATACTGAACGAAACTACATAAGTGAAGGAAAAATAAAGTTTGGATTTAGTTCACGAATCGTATGAAGATTTTCAGTTCGTAATAATTCCTCCCTAACTTGATGTGTGTACATCGTCCGCGTGCCAATTATCATTTCGAACGGCTGAATAAAAGTGCAAATGAAGTGCAGTATTAGCCTCTGATAAAGTGCGGGAATTTGAAACAGTCATTAGTTAGTGCGAAAAGAAATAAAAAGAAAAGAAAAAGAAGCCCCATTATTGGATGTACATAGGGTTGCCAACTCTCCCGGAATTCCGGGATTCTCCCGGAAAAATACAGTTCACTTAACAAATCTCCCGGCTCCCGGAATGCAGTTAATTTCTCCCGGAAATTGAACAAAAATTGTTTTCACGGAATTTTCATACTTTTATTATATTTTATGCTAGCTTTTATATGGTTGTAAATAATCCAATATTAATGATTAAAAATCGTAAATTGCACTAGATTTGTACAATTGATTAAATAAAAGATCTGAGTGGCTCTCTATATGAGCCAATAAATGAGGATAAATTGTACGACGATTTATGCTGCGAGAAGTGCATAACCTTGTCGCAAGTAAAACAAAGAGGGAATATTTGCGTTGGGTTAAATTTTTGGAAAAATGTAAAGAAGAATCGGGCAAAGAAATAAAAAAAACTTGTTACATTCGCTCTATCGATCCCTATCGAAAATGTTGCCGCTGATCGTGTTTTCAGCGTAGTAAACGAACTGTGGTCAGTAGATATATAATACCAGTTCTGGCCACTTAAGAGGAGCAAAAGGGGTGCAAATAAGAGGAGCAATAAGGACATGGTGCCTTCGATTATAGGCCCGCGCATGACGTAAGCGATGATCTTTGAACTAATAAACAGCTCAATTGGGCTTTTAGCTTAACAGGGTTGTTTATCAGTTCAACTACCTTATTTATCAGCTCAACTGGGCTGTTTATCAGTTCGAGATCATCGGTTATGTCATGCGTGGGATGCGCGTGCCGATAATGGCAGGAACCATGTCCTTATTGCTCCTCTTTGCTCCTCTTATTTACTCCTCTTTTGCTCCTCTTAAGTGCGTCAGAACTGTTATTATATGTCTACTGTGGTGAAAAAATCGTAATCGGCTTAATGAAACACATGTAAAATCATAAATCCAGGTATGCACACATTTTAATTACACATGTAAAGAATTCTATAGCTTTATCCTTGCAAATCAAAAGACATTACAAGCAACTCGTTGTGTAAAGAAATATAATTTTAAATAAATAAAATTGTTTTTCACTTATTTTTTTATTTTCCTCCCGGATTTCCGATCCACTGAGTTGGCAACCCTAGATGTACATCGCAATTGATTGGATTATACGGTGTGTTCCAAACGCTTCACAGTTGACGGGAATAGTTTAGTTAGTGGTCCGATCAAAGCATCGACACATTTTGTACGTGGTGCATTTGAATGAGTCCCAAGCAGCTAATTTCACAGATGTCTACTTCTGCTTACCATATTGCAACAGCAGATTCTACTCCTGTACTCATCACCCATTCCACGTGTACCCAAATCACTAGTAATTATGGTCCGTGCATCACCAGGCGAAAGTATTAGTGCATTGCCACTGCGTTGAGAATTCGACAGCCCGATCAGCGAAAAATAAGTGGACTCTATGGATTTTCTTTAAATAAGGTATGTCGTTAGTATGCTGTCACCATTTGGACGGTAACATATCAAATCAGATTTGTCAACATATCAAATATGTCGGGAGAAGACAAAGCACTTTCCTCTATAGCACTGATGTTCGGGACATCGGGGAAAAATATTGGCCAATCCGAATTCTAAATCGGTACAAAAAGCAGATACATCTTTTAATCTGAAGCCATGGTTAGGTACTGTTCGACTTCTATCGTGGGAGCAAGTCACAGAGGTTATGAGCAAACAATCTGATGTTTTAATTGGAAATAAAGCGTAAAAACAAAATGGCAATGACATCAACATCGGGCGGAGAACAGCAGCCAAGTGAAAACCAAGTCGTAGAAATTTTTGTAAACGAACAATCCCATAGCTGATCATCCGAAATTTCTGGATATGTTCTATTGAAAATGAAGTACATTAGTAATAAACTGCCCATACCAGTCTTTTCTGAGATTTTCATGTTGTAAGCAATTTTAAGCTCATTCGAACGGACTAAATTTTCTTTCCAATAATCTTTATTTCATATTTCGGCTATTTTATTACGACGAGAAGAGAAACAGAAACAAATCGAACAAAATAACCAACTACTTACCAAAAAGTGATTAATTTGGTATTTTTCTTATAATTATTACTACAAGTATGCACTTCTATATCCTAAAAATAACAAAAAAAGACAAGCTTTTGCGATTACAATTAAATTGAAGGAGTGAAGAGTAACTTCAAAACTGTATGGTGCGAAATCTACGGTTTAGGATATGTTTTATAGTTACTTTAGCTAAATAAATCAAGATATGATGAAAAATGCGGAAAAAGCGATAAACGTTCAAGAACCTTAAACAAAACATACATGATTCAAGATGATGTAAGATGGCAATTCGTTATTGACTTAAATCTTCGCAAACTAAATCAATCAGAAAATAAAATAATGTATTAATGGTAAACGCTTAGTTATTTATATGAATGTGTACGTGAGTTTCTATCAAATATGCAGTACACTTTATATATTCAAAACAATTTCAGTTTCACAATCTCGAATAATTTAAATGTAACGTAAATTAATGTTAGCTGTGCGAAAAAATTGAAATTTAAATATATTTCTATGATGTTGTTATTAAAATTGTAGAACCTATAAACGTGAATCGAAAGAAGAAAAATCAATATTAATGTATACATAAAAGAAAGAACTTCGTCATCAACAGTAGGACTAGATGAAGAAGTCATCAACGACGATCCATCAGTTTTATATAGTCATTTAACATAATTTTATAAGAATGTAATTTTTTTATATAAGTGGGAAACAAAATTAAATTGGTTTATTTTAATGTTCGTTTTCCATCAAGATTAGAAGCAAATTATATTATGTGATATGTATAACTCTATCAGATGCATATAATACGATGAAACGAATGCAAATAAAAGAAAAAGAGAAAAAAATAATGAATATTAAAAACACTAAAGAACAGAAAAACTCTCACTTCGAGAGTATTTTGGTTGCCTACACCCACGGACCTACACACCCACACAAACTAACCCACACGGACGTTTGACAGATTCTATTTAGGCACAGTAGGATATTTATTAAAGTTTGAGTACTAGAAAAAACAAGAAAATCCATTCAAAATCTAAAAGGGTGTAGTAAAACCATTTTTCGATATTGGTCTGATTTGTAACGTAGAAATGCTTATGAAGGAATCCGTATTGTAATAATGAAGTAACTGAGTTTTTATTTGTATGATGATTTAATTGTCGATCACTTCGACTATTTGGTTCATGCGATTAAAATGAATTATCGTTAAAACAATTCTCTGGCCTTCTTATTAGGCATGAGCCCGAGAAGTTCTGTTCTCTTTCAGGGTCCGCGCGTGGCCTGGCTGGCCAATGAATAAATAATGTTTTTCGTGAATTTTCATCATTTCTAAGGGAGGGATACTGGCCATACCTAGTAGTTTCTGGTTTTTAATTTAGCTTTTTGATTTTCTTGATATTTTATGGCCAAAATCAGAGAGTGGAGAACCCCAGACCATCGGGCTTAGGGCTCCGCCACCATCGGGGGCCCGGGGCTGTCTGCCTCACCCGGGTTCCTCTGAAAAGAGAGGCAGCATTTTATCCCCTTTTCCGCTTAAAATTTCAATTTTCTCGCTCCGTGCGTTGTCACGAGCATTGGGTTTGCTTACTCAGCCCATGTTGCAGAGCTACGGGTGGTTTCCTTAACGGAACCATGCCCCTTTTTGTCCTTTGGGTATTTTTATATACCAGTTTGCGGCTACGTAATCATGACGGATGAATAACACGTAGCGTCCCGTTTTCTTGGAGAGCAAACCAACTCCATTATTTCATGGACCCACTCCAGCACCAGCGAGCTAGCAAAGCGGCACTCCAGCATCCGTCGAGGTTGGTTGAAGGGTGCTCCACTAATGCGGACGAGGGGCCTTCACGGCCATTTCTAGGGCACCCTGCTCTCGGGGCAATTTTTTTTTGTTTTTTTTTTTTAATTTGCCTCTTGAACGGCATCAGCCATTCACACTTCTGTTGGACCTTGGTCACCTTGGTTCCGGACTCCAGTGTGGTTATGAGTTGTGCTTACGCTAGCACACTCCCCATTTATATTAATCACTACAACCTATGATCAAATTTTCCCTTTTTTCAGCACTCAAAGCTTCTGTTCACGAGAACTGACGACCGGATAATGCGATCAACATGAAATTTACAGGACATGTTGGCTAGGACCGTGTTGAAAAGAAGTGATTTGGAAAAACGGGCAACACGATGGCAGTAGTGCCATTTTGAAAACATACCGAAAAAAAATAAAGCTTCCGATTAAGCCAACAGATTTTAACAAAATTCACACAGTAGGTGAACTTTACTTTAAGATGGCAATTTTTGTCTCCTAAATATTGTAAATTTGCTCAAGAAAATAAAATGTTTGTCCGTATAGCTTCCGATGCAGTAACAAAATCAAAACGAAATTCATGTGATAAGCATACCTTGCTGCGTTTCTAATTCTAAAAGAATTTCGTTGAAAAATTGTGAAAGGGTTGCCAGCTATGATGAATTTCGTAATTTATTGACATTTCTTTACCGAGCGTTGTTGTCATAAAATTTCCAAATGGGAATGATTCTGCAATGACAGTTAACAAGAACTATTTAGGTTTCGAAAATTTGAAAACTTTGAGGATGGTTACCCTAAAATTATATTCACTCCTATAACTTCCAACGCAGCCATCCAATCGAAAGGAAATTAACAGGGTGGATTTAACTCAACGTGAAGCAGCTATGGTGCATGCATGATTTCCAGCACCAGACAATTTCGTAAATATTGCACCAGCAAATGCTTTCATTTTGTGTTCATAAGCAAAGCATTTACAATAAAATAAGCAACCGATGTTTAAATTTTCCGAGTTGTGGTAATTTTTCGGATGGCAGCCCCAGACATAGTTTAATCGTTGAAACTTTCGATGATATCCTTGGATGAAAACGAAATTCAAAGGACAGGTTGATTAAGCACGAGCATGTTATGGTAGGCTTATTGCTGCTGTGTTGGACAAATGTTGCCAGCACTGAGCATTTTCATCATTTGTGTTATAGGAAATGCTGTCAGAAAATGAGGTTTGTTTCTCTGAGTAAGAAATGGTTAATATGATACTACAAAGAAGTGTATTACGTTTTCACACATTTTTAAATCCCCCAAAGATAATTTCTTCGAAAATTAGTTTTCTAGGGGTACTGATGCGCTGGATTTTTTTTAATATTATGAACGAATCAAATCGTAAATATAAGTTTCATTAATAATCATGTGTAAGCAATTTAATTGGTAAAGAAATTCATTTAAAAAAGAAAGAAATCAATTAAAAAAGGTTATGAACCAGAAAGTTGGATATCTTTTCTTCTTATTGACTACTGATGAGGTAGTCGAGTTTCATTTGGCTGTATAGTAATTAGTTATAAGCATTCTCAGCATGATTTGTATTAGCTTTAAACATTATCAAATGTATTCTAGACACACGTTTACATCAGAGATCCGTATACGGGACTCCATTTCGGGACTATAATCATCCGCTTTTGTGTTTGACAGCCACTGGAATCACATACCGAAACCACTAGCCCTAACCAAACATGAGTCTTGGAGCGTAAGCAAGTGTCAAAGCTGACAAGTTTATGGTATTTAGCAAAAAAAAAACACTTTTTACGTCCGCAAACACAAGAAAACTTTAATACCCAAACTGTGCTTCTAGGAACATAACGCATGTAACAAGTGGATATGTTAAATATCAACCAACACTACTGAATACCAAAAAAGCGATGTAACGAAAATTCGTTTGATTTGATCATACAATTAGTTTTTCAATGTTCAAATATATTTTGAAAAGAAATTGTGTTTTGAAAAATCTACAGCCAAACGTAATTTTGTCTGTAAAGTGATATCTAATCGGCACTAGCGTCGGCACTTTTGAGTTGCCAAGAGTTCACACCACTTTTAAATTTGTTGCAAAAGTGTTGTTTGGGTGCAGGATATGTTAAGCGTAATTTGCCTCATCGTATATGAATAGGTAGATGTTTTCTTACCGCTTAACAGGACTCATAACTGCTTGAGGCTTAAATGGTTTTAACTGAAATTGAAATGGACTCCTGCACGTTGAAATTATTAGGTTTTAAATTAAAAGCTGTAAGAACTTCAAAACATCAAAAATAGCACAATAATATGTTCAAAACCTATCAGCAGTTTCATTTAATAGACTAAAATATCGATTTGTCCTCTTCGCACATTCCAATCCTGCATATGCGCAGAACAACTAAATGGTCAGTCGAACTCGCTCTATGTCGTTCATTTAATTCAATAGCTCAGAACGAAACGTTTTCTTTTAGCATATACCATCTTCTCACTTGCAGTGTAGGTCACAAAATCCTAATTTCTAAATTTTATCATATTTTTATCAGGATAATCGTTTCAGTTAAATTACGGACACTTGAACTTTACGCTTAGATCCAAGGTGGTAGGCTGAAAGTTTGTTTTGTTGCGTAGGATTTACAAAACATACAAAAAAGGAATCGAAAAGTGAAAGAAAACAGTGTTCATTTGTACAAAATACTGGAGTGATTAATCAAAAAACGTTGCTGTTTGCTGCCAGTGAACAAGTTCAACCATGGTGAAGCTATTGTGTTTCGCAGCATTGTGTGGTGAGTCAATATGTAGATAGGAAGTAATTAATTGTGGAGAAGGACTTTCATGTGCGATTCAAATTCAAAATCATTTTTTTTCATGCTTCATTTCTCACAAAGTCCTTAGTGGTATAACGTACGTCCACGGACTTCAACTCGAAGGCCTTTCAACGAAAAAACCGAGAACCGGGAAGGGTTCCACAAAATATGCTCCGAACGTAAGTAATCTAGCTTGTTACCTACGTAGAATGTTTTTGAAAATATTCTTAGTCTTAGAGATTACATAATTTAATGCTGTTACGATATCTCTATGTCTGTTTGTAAATCTATAAGATTTTTCCGCGCTGTCATGAGATTTTAAGACATTAATATTCAACAGGCAACAGCATCCCCCGCCAGTGTTTCAACTTATCGAATAAATGGTACAGGAGGAACTGCATGCATTTTAGTTCGAACAGATGGCCTACTTAGTATTCAATATCGTAATAAGCTGAAAGAAGACGTGGAGTCGGATGTTTTCTTGCCAGATTATCCAGAATTGACGGGTGATTGTAGTGACGAGGATTCCGAGAGTATGACAATGAATTTTAAAGGATTCACTTTAGCGATCTACTTTCGTAAGGTGAGCATTGAGCATTTATTAATTTATGATAACCCCACTTACAGGGTTTGGAAATATTATAAGAGCTCAAATATTTGCTTCTATTTCTCAATAAATAGTGCTTTGAAAATATTTAGAATAATGAATCAGTTTACCAAAATATAGCACTTTATAGCACTTTAAATAAACTTGAATGAACAAATGGATACATATGTACGAGTATTTCAAACTCTTCGAGTAAGCGTTCAGTATTCCAGACACTGTCGAAACTACATTATTTTTTGGCAAATAGTGCTACCATAGAAAATTCACATAGCTACCTTCAAGGACTCAAATTTTTAAACTATGTTTACAACATCCGACGCATGGAGTCCTCAACAATTTCAATACGAACGTAACCACTAGATGTTGTCTTCGGTTCTACAAAATTATGTACTAGAGAATGTGTTTAATCGAACAACACGGTAGATATTTAATGCTCAGTTTGAGGTTGATTCAAGACAGTGTAAGAAATTATCAAAATCAACGGGATTGATCACATAACAGAAACTTCATTAAGTTCTATATGCAAGAACGTATGGCTAAGATGGCTACAGTAGGAACTAAGATGGCAATATAAGGATACTCAATATGTGGTAATTTTTTTTTGACATTTATTGATTTATTTGCTAGTAGTATTTATTCATTAAATCACCACCTCTTTTAAAACGATGAGTTTTCGAATCAGTATCTTTGCTGCACTTCGCTGTTATATTGCCAAAAAAAACATCATATAAGCTGTAACAATTATTATTCGTCGTCACACTTTTCATTTTGATAATTTCTGGGACAAAAAGTTGTGAAAATTCACTTTTGATTATTAAGGTATATACATATATATATATATATATATATATATATATATATATATATATATATATATATATATATATATATATATATATATATATATATATATATATATATATATATATATATATATATATATATATATATATATATATATATATATATATATATATATATATATATATATATATATATATACATATATATATACATATATATATATATATATATATATATATATATATATATATATATATATATATATATGTATATATATATATATATATATATATATATATGTATATATATATGTATATATATATATATATATATATATATATATATATATATATATATATATATATATATATATATATATATATATACTATGGTTGATCAATAAGTAATGAAAAGGAATATAAACCAAGGTGATTAAACTTAAAATATATATTTATTACTAATGTTCGAAGAACAATAGTATTAAACTCGTTTCGCCGAAAATTCATATTTCTTTATATATATATATATATATATATATATATATATATATATATATATATATATATATATATATATATATATATATATATATATATATATATATATATATATATACATATATATATATATATATATATATATATATATATATATATATATATATATATATATATATATATATATATATATATATATATATATATATATATATATATATATCAGCAAAATGATTAAGGGAGATAATCTCTGGATTGGCTAATCCGATTTAGCTGAAATTTTCGTACAACGTAGCTGTATATAGTAGGTAGGTCCACAATTTTCTCAAATTCAGATATCCTAAACTTTTTGGCGACGGCGAGCGTTTTAGTGAATTTTGAGGTACTCCTATACATCCAAGCAGTGTAAATTTTTATTAAAGAAAAGTATTGGGAATGAAAACTAATTATGTTCTTAGCTTGTCTATGACAAAGAATTGGAAATTTTGAGCCGTGTGTGGGTGCAGGGTGCCTAAAAGTAGGCAAGGATTTTTTTTTCAAATTTTGATTTGTCATTACTTCTAAGAAAAACAATGGATCATCGTGAAATTTGCAGAGCGTGTTAATGTTGACAAAAATTTAGCACACGTGGATTTTCAAGATAGTGCGGGTAACCCTGTAGCTACGGCAGGCTCCTGAAAAAAAAACCTTCAAATCATTGACCTTCCTGGAAAATTTTTGATTTTTGACAAAAAAATCAGATCACTGATAAATTTTAACCTTTGTCAATCATGTCAAATAAAAATTTTTTAAATTCCGATTTGCACAAGAACGGCAACCCATCACCAAATTACCTCTATTTTCAGCACTCGAAAGTTCTGTTCACGAGAACTGACGACCGGATTATCCGATCAAAGTGAAATTTACAGGACATGTTGGTATTAGCTAGGACCAGGTCTGATAGAAGTGATTTTGAAATGCGGGCAAACCTGTGCCAGTGGTACCATTCTTGAAAAATCAGTGAGGAAAAAAACCGGTTTTTGGCCGATAACTTCCGATTCAGCCATCAGATTTTGACAAGATTCATACAATACTTGGATATTACTCTATGTAACATGTGATGAAAATTTGGCTGAAAAATTAGAATAGAGTTCCCAGCTATGGTGATTTTTGTCTCATAAATCTTGCAAATTTGCTCGGCAAAATAAAGCTTTTTTCCCTATAACTTCCGGTTCAGTGTAGAAATCAGAACGAAGTTCACGCAGTAAATGGACTTTAATGTGAACCAAATGTCATAGAAATTTGGTACCAAAATCATGAAAGGGCTGCCAGCTATGACAATTTTTGTAATTTTGTTTAATTTCTTTACTGAGCGATTATGTCATTAGATTTGCAAATGGAAATGATCCTGCAATGAAAATTAGCAACAAATATTAACGCTTTAAAAACTTGAAAAGTTTTGAGGGTGGTAACCCTAAAATTCTTTTCACCCGATAACATCCAGCGCAGTGATTCAATCGAAACGAAATTTACTGGTTGGGTTTAACTTAACGTGAAGCAGATTTGGTATGGTGTTGACACAGGCTAACCAGCATTAGCCATTTCCATAAATATTGCACCAACAGATGCTTCAAACAACGTTCTCATATGCAAAGCATTTGCAATAAAAATAAGGAATCCATTTTTAAATTTTTCGAGTTTTGAACATTTTTCGGATGGCAGCCTCAAACAATGTTTAACTGCTGAAACTTGCGATGAAATCCTGCGATGAGAACGAAATTCAAAGGATACGTTGATTTGAGTATGAGCTTGTTATGGCTATCTTATTGCTGCTTCGTTGCTAGCACTGAACATTTTCATCATTTGTGTTATAGTTTAGTTTTGTTGCTTTGGATAAGGAATGGTTGATATGATTCTACAAAAAAGTGTATTACGTCTTTCCACAGTTATTTTTTCACTCAAAGACAATTTCTTCGAAAATTAGTTTTCTAGCGGTTCAGGAGCGCTAAAATTTTTTAAACATAGTCTCCTAACAAGATAATGCATTTAGTCCACCCTTTTTCCAAACCCAGGATACCATTCGAAAAAAGATCTATATCTTGACTCTCTCCAAATTCCTCAACAGCGTTCGTCGCTCCGCTAGGTGTTGTTTGAGCCGAAGAATGAAGTTGAAGTCACTTGGAGCTAGATCTGGCGTATAGGGCGGGTGTTCAAGTAGTTCAAATCCTGTTTCTTTAATTGCATCTATCGGAACTGCAGCTTTGTGAGCCGGTGCTCTATCTTGATGAAACAGTCTTGCGTGAGGGGTGTAGATGGACGCCCTTAGCGGTGCTCATTTTCAGTGGATGTTCTTCCCAGCCTTAACGCCTTGGCCCAGTGTGCAACGCTGGAATGTGGAAGAGCAGAGTCCCCTAATGTTTCCACCATGTGGAAACTCTAGAACTGTATCTCTAATTGACAATTTTATCAAAAAGACATACTTAATGACAGCTCTAATCTCGTTTGTCTCCATTTTGATGTTCTCTCTTCAACTGTTCGTATTCAAATGAATGTACCTCCCTGGAATCCTGGCCTATTTAGATGTTTTTTATTATGCGGACTTATAGTGATTATATGCGGTAGTAAAAAATTTTTTTTTTTATTTTAAGTGCTTTGGATATAACCGATTATCATTACTTATTGATCAACCTTCGTATATATATATATATATATACTGATGTGGCCAAATTATTATCACCTCATATTAAATCATTGTTAATCCTATTTAGAATCGAGGAACTATAGTTATTTTTATTGTTGGTTTGTAATTAGATTAGGTGTCCTTAACTACGAAGATTCGTGGAATGAAAAGATCCTTTTCCGCGGAATTACCTCCGTAATGGGTAATTAATTACCTGCAGCCATTTTGAGATAAATATGAATTCTGAGTTTTTATTGCCCTCTTAATTTGTTTGAGCTGCTAATTGTTTCTGTTTTATGGTTTCTAAGTAGCATTTAAGGTGAAGTATTTTACCGAAAAATTTCAGTCTCCTTTTTGACTTTTGAAGGAGAACGTAAAAGTGGCTTTTGTAAAAGTAGTGATTTTTCAATATGGGTAAAGCAAAAGATATCAGTTCAGTGGTGAAAGCTAAAATTTCTACGTATTTGGAAGTAGGACACTATACTCATGCGCAAATAGCTCAAAAAGTGGGAGTAAGTAGGTCATTTGTTAGCAAATTTGCGAAAAGTAGAGTTGTCCGGCCGTCAGGAAGTCCGAAAAGAAAGGGGAAATGCGGTCGCAAGCCTAAAACAACAACCAGTCAAGACAGATATTTATTGCGAAATGCGAAAGAAAACCGAACGCTATCCAGCAAGTCCCTAAGAGGTACTCTACGCGACGTTGGTGTGGAAATATCGGAGAGAACAGTTAGGCGTCGACTTTTCCAATCTGGGCTCTGTGCAAGACGTCCTCGTCAAAAGCAAAAACTAAATGCTAAGATGATACTACAAAGGAAAACGTGGGCGAATGAACATTTATCATGGTCTGCAGTCGATTGGGAAAAGGTATAAACTAATAATATCTCTTTTTACTAATGTTCGAAGAACATTAGTATTAAAATCGATTCGGCCAAAAATTCATATTTCTATATATATATATATATATATATTTATATGTACAAAAAATTTCAGTGAGATAATCTCGGGAACGCGCCATCCGATTGAGCTGAAATTTTCAGGATACATTGGTGTATATGCAGAATAGGTCCAGGTCTCTTTAAATGTCAGTTATTGTTAACCTTTTGGCGCCGGCGGCCATTTAAGTGATATTTTTAATATACCTATTATTTCGTGCACAAATGATTTTCGCAAAAATAAAGTTAACGAAATAAATTTCTAACGTGTTTTACATATGAATCGGATAATGCTTTGGAATTTTTTAACCCTATGTGTGCGCTGGGTGCCTAAAAAGAGGACGGGAAAATTTGAAAATTTTTAAATTTCGATAACTTTTGACAGAGCTATTCAATCATTACGAAATTTTCAGGACATATTGATATTATTTAGTTGTAGATTTGTGTAGCTTTTAATGAGCGTGCTGGCAACCCTGTAGCTAGGGCAGGCACTGAAAGTGAAAACCTCCAAATCATCGTCTCTCTTGAAAAAATGCCGTTTCTTCAAAAAACAGCCATTCATATGTAAATCTTGTGCTTTGTTTACATAACCAAAAAAAAAAAAAAGTTATGGTATAACGGGCACGCCTGGTAACCCTTGCCCAATTTACCTATATTTTTAGCATCAAAAACTTCTGTTCACGGAAACTCACGATCCGATGAGCAGAATTATTTGAAATTCACAGAATGTATTGGCCTTAAATAGGACCAGGTCTGATAGAAGTGATTTTGAAATGCGGGCGATTTTGTGCCAGTGTTGCCATCTTGAAAAACCACTAAAAAAGATAACTGTTTTTAGCCCTATAAATTCTGATTGAATCGTTCGATTTTGACGAAACTCACACAATTGCTGGACCTTACTTTAAGCCACGTTTGGTAGAAATTTGGTTGAAAAATTCGGTTGGAGCTGCCAGCTATGATAATTTTGGTGTCTTCATTTTGAAAAAAAAAATTTGGAAGTGAAAACATTCAAACCATCGAATATTCAAAAAAATGTCCGTTTCTTACAATAAAACATATCTGTGTATAAATCTTATGTTTTATCTACACGTTCAAAATAAAACTAAATAAATTTCATGTCGGACAAGAACGGTAACCCTCTCCCAGTTAACCTATATTTTTAGCATCAAAAACTTCTGTTCACGGAAACTCACGGACCAATAATCAGATACAGCTAAAATTTACAGAATGCATTGGACTTAAGTAAGACCAGATTTGATAGAAGCGATTTTGAATTGTGGGCAAGTCTGTGCCAGTGGTGCCATCTTGAAAAATTACAAAGAAAAAAAACTGCTTTTTGCCCTATGAAATGTGAATAAGCTACCAGATTTTCATGAAATTGACACAGTAGCTAAACCTAACTCTAATCTCTGTTTGATGGAAATTTGGTTGAAAAATTTGATTGGTGCTGCCAGCTATGGTAATTTTTGTGTCTTTGATTTTGAAAATTCGCTCAGGAAAATAAAACTTTTTGCACTATAACTTCCAGTGCAGTCATGAAATCAATACGAATTTCATACAATTAATGAAACCTGTCATAAACATTATTCAGACCAAATTTGGTTGAAAAGCCACTATAGGGTTGCCAGCTATTGTTGGTTTTGTGTTTTATTGTAATATCTTTATTAAGCGGTTTTATCGTAGAATTTTCAAATGGTAATGATATTGTAGTGACAATAAACAGCAGATATTAAGCTTTCGATCATTTGAAAAAACTCGCTGCAGGTAACCCTAAATTTCTTTATACTCCTATAACTTCGAATGTAATATAACAACGTGAAGCAGATTTGATATATTCTTGGCTTTGATACTGGCGAAAGGTACCCAGCACGAGTCGGTTGTGCTACTTTTGTATCAATAAATGCTTACAGTTAGTATTCATACCGGAAACATTTACAATGAAAATAAATAACCGATGTTTCAATTCCCTAAGTTCTGCAAATTTTTCGGATCGCAGCCCCGAACACCAACTTCAGTTACAGTGCTGCAGACACTGAGCATTTTCTTCATTGATGTTATATGAGATGCTGCTCTCAAAGTTTGGTGAAATAAGCAACTGATAACGAATATAATTAACAAGTGTTTTTCTTTCATAAACTTTGAAACCCATGCCAGTGGTAATATCTGAAACCTTCTACCAAATGAGTTATAATGCATTCTAGAGACCAAAGTAAAACGTGGCATTTGAAACAGTTTGGCCGTAATAAGCAGCACATGTGGTGGAATATGCACTCAAAACCTGCACAATTCTTCCACTGTTCTTCGAACATTAGTGTTTCTAGCGGTTCAGGTGCGCTAGAGTTTTTAAATATTACCTTGTCACACTTGAAATGACACAAATGACACTTGTCAAAAAGTTCGTCTTTTGACTTTATCCTTTTTTTATTTTCTGATCAGGTTATATTCAGCGATGAAACGATGATGAGTTTAACACTACCAATGGTCAGGACTGTCCGCAGATACAAAGGAGAGGAATATTCAGCTTCGTGTGTTCAGCAACGAGTCAAACAACCAGTCAGGGTCATGATTTGGTCGGCAATTTCATCGAAAGGACTCTTCCCACTTTACGTAGTCGAGGGAACAATGAATGCCAATCAATATTTAACTGTTCTACAGACACAATTGGTACCGACTCTCAACGAAAAATTTAATGGAGAAGCGATTTTCATGCACGACAAGGCTCCATGCCATACGGCGAAGAAAATCATTGAATTTCTAAGAACACAAGGTATCCAAATCCTTGATTGGCCAGCAAATAGTCCAGATATGAATCCGATCGAAAATATCTGGGCTATTTTTAAACAAAAAGTGGCAGAAAACTGCCCCCGGACAAAATCAGACTTGATTGCAGCAATGAAGC
>CANBKX010000335.1:0-24337 GCA_947369275.1 Nemotelus nigrinus
ATAGATAATTCTTCCTTATCTGACTGTTCCAATGCTTTTACTCATAATAATAGTAATGCACTGATACCCCCAGCAGTTAACACGGCATCTTCTCCCTCAAGCAGGTGTACCAACGTTGTTAATAAACACTCCTCCAAGGTTTCCAGTCAGGCCGCCGTAAACTTAGCTCCTTCTACGAGAAATATAAATTATTCTTCTAATGGTAGTAATATGACATCCTTTTAGGCATTTTTCCTAACCGATCTCAGAAAAGCCTCAAACTTTTTTACCACAATTGTGGTGGTATGAGAGGCAAACTAAGTAAATTATAACTTGACGCCAAATCGTGCCATTTTAATTTACTCGCCATCACCGAAACTTGGCTTAATGCCTCTCATAAGAATGAGGAGATTCTTGATAGTAGTTGGACTATTTACAGAAGCGACCGTGATTATTGTTCTACGGGTCAGTCGCGAGGAGGTGGTATCTTATTTGCTGTTAGCAACACACTTTCAAGTGAGCTTGTAGATACCACCCCAAATGTTTTCTTCCAATGTATAATTGTTCGGATCTCCACTAATAACAACTCAATTTACATCGCAAAGTCTCATGAGGCTTATGACACTTACATTAGAACAACCGGCGAAAATATAGTCCGCAACCCGAAAAGATTCTTTGATTTTGTTGTTTGATTTTGATCCATCGTCCATGTTTCTGAATAATATAACGTCTTCCTCTCCTAAAGAGATATGTGATCTATTGGCTGATAGTTTCCAAGAAATTTTCGATGCACCAGACCCATGAAACTCATACCTTTTTTCCTTTGATTCAGCTTCAACAGCTTTTCTGAACCATTTAGAAATTTCCCGTGATGAAATACGTAAAGCTATTTTGGATCACAACTGCAACAAAGGTCCTGGGCCTGATCTTCTTCCTCCGATCTTCTTGCGCAAGTATGTAGAGCAGCTTATAGATCCCTTGTATATTTTCTTTAATAGATCACTTTCGTCGGGAATTTTCCCATTCTGTTGGAAGCTTTCGTATGTCACACCC
This sequence comes from Nemotelus nigrinus, assembly GCA_947369275.1. Lineage (NCBI taxonomy): Eukaryota > Metazoa > Arthropoda > Insecta > Diptera > Stratiomyidae > Nemotelus > Nemotelus nigrinus. Next base: position 1,033 of record CANBKX010000335.1, read on the forward strand.
ATACTCAAAAATGGTGATCGATGCTGTATCCGACATTATAGGGGCATTGCCATTTTGTCTTCGATTCCAAAACTTTTCGAAAAGGTGGTATACGATAAATTTTCTCCGCTTGTTGATTCCCGTTTGAACGAGCAACAACATGGCTTTCGAAAAGGTCGCTCAACTACCACGAATTTGACAATTCTAATCTCTGACGTTCTATGCAAAATGGAAAAAGGATACCAAATTGACGCAGTCTACACTGACTTCAGTCAAGCGTTTGACAGAGTTGACCATTCTACCTTGATTCTAAAGCTTCAGAAATTCGGTATTGCCGGGTCTTTACTCAGCTGGCTGACCTCCTACCTTCGCGATCAAACACAATGTGTAAAATTTCAAGGATTTTTATCGCAAAACGTTAGTGCTACCTCTGGTGTACCCCTAGGTAGCCATCTTGGCCCACTTCTTTTTAATATATTTATTTCCGACTTATCTGACATCCTAGCAGGCATACCTCATTTACTCTATGCAGCCAATCTCAAACTTTATCAGACTATTGAATCGAAATCGAATGCCCCCTCTCTCCAATTCAAGCTTAATTCACTTGATCAGTGGTGCAATATATACAAGATCTCTCTCAATATCAACAAATGCTAAGTTATTAGTTTTTGCAGGAAATGCACGGTTACACACAATACGTACTTTCTCGGTAATAATATGCTAACCCGAGTTGATAACATTGCTAACCTCGGTGTTATCTTAGATGAAAAACTCCGCTTTACCTTGCACTTTGGTAAAATGCTTTCTCGTGCGAACAAACAGCTAGGTTTCATCACAAGACGTGCCAAAGAATTCCGTAGTCTGTGAGTCACAAGATCCTTATACACTTCACTTGTACGTCCTATTCTCGAATACGCTTGCATTAGCTGGAATCCCACTTTTGAAACCCACAGTGGCAGACTCGAGTCAATACAAAAACATTTTTTACTTTTCGCCTTGAGAGAACTGTACAACCCTTATGATTTTAATAGCCTACCCCCTTATGAGTTTCGACTGGGTCATTTAAACCATTCGACACTAGTCTCCAGAAGAATAATGATATCGGCCTGCTTCACATTCGACGTCATTAGAGGCGCTATTAATGTAGAATTCCTGAATAGTAAAATTTCTATAAATATCCCTGTGTGGAACACCAGGTTCAATCGTTTCCGAAAAGAATATTCACATTCGACGACATATGCAGCAAATGAGCCAATAAATAGATGCTGCAGAATATTCAACAGCATAAGTTATTTATATTCCCCTACGATTTCCAAATCATCCTTCAAATCCTCTCTTTTGCATACCATCCATAACCCTAAACCTTAAGCCAAAGCTTATATGTCAATGTTTTTATTTATTGATTGTTATTTATTAATCTATTTGTTACTTTTTTCATTTGTTTGTTACTTATTTAACTTGTTTGTTTTTACTTTTTACTTGACTTTACTTTTCCATTTCATTTTTAATTTGTTATTTTATATCTGATTTTGTACCTTGTTTGGTGAATAAATAAAATAAAATAAATAAATAAATCAATAACCTGCATGAGTAAATTATTTCGATGGATATAAGTCGGAGATGTTTAATTTAGTCACAACTAGCACAAATACGAATAAATGATTCCCAATTGAAAGTGGTCTGTGTGCTGGTGTCTGATGAGAATCAGTGCATACTTTCAAAACCTCTTTGTCAAATAACATTTTCGATGTAATTTCAATTTTAATCATCCCCCAAAAACAATTTCAATTTGATTCGGCTTCGGAGGACAATTTCAATCTTGATTCAACTCAAAAACTGAAAATATTTCTAAATCCGTTCGATCAATTAAATAAAGCTATTATTAAATGAAATTAAATAATGAATTAGAGACATTTTTAACCTTTAGGTTGAATACTGAAGGTAGAGCAAAGCTATCAGGTTTGGTATTACATGTGAAGCTAAGCCAAATTGTAAATACTTCTATTAATAGCGCAAATGTTGATAGTATAGACAACTAAGTAAGAAAATAACGTTTGAATAAAAAAAAGTCTAGCGCATCAGAACCGCTAGAAAACTAATTTTCGAAGGAACAGATATCATTTTCTGACAGCATTTCCTATTACACAAATGATGAAAATGCTCAGTGCTAGCAACATTTATCCAACACAGCAGCAATAAGTCTAACACTACATGCTCGTACTTGATCAGCCTACCCTTTGAATTTCGTTTTCATCGAAGGATATCATCGAAAGTTTCAGCGATTAAACTATGTCTGGGGCTGCCATCTGAAAAATTTCCAAAACTCGGAAAATTTAAATATCGGTTGCTTATTTTATTTTATATGCTTTGCTCATGCATACAAAATGGAAGCATCTGTTTGTCTAATATTTAATTGTCTGGTGCTGGCAATCATGTGCTAGCACCAGAGCTGCTTCAGGTTGTGTTAAACCCACCCTATGAATTTAGTTTCGATTGAATGGCCGCGCTGTAATTTATAGGAGTGAATATCATTTTAGGGTTACCAACGTCCAAACTTTTTAAATTTTTGAAACGTTAATATTTGTTGTTAATTGTCATTGCAGGATCATTCCCATTTGGAAATTTTATGACAACATCGCTCGATAAAGAAAAAAAAAATTACGAAATGCATCATAGCTGGACACTCTTTCACGATTTTTCAACGAAATTCCTACAACATTAGCAATGCAACAAGATCCACTTATCACGCGAATTTCGTTTTGATATCTTTACTGGATCGGAAGTTATAGGAAAAAAACCTTTATTGTCCTGAGCAAAATTACAATATTTAGGGGACAAAAATTGCCATAGTTGACGACCCTATGCTAATTTTTCAACCGAATTTCTATGAAATTTATCTTAGAGTAAGGTTCACCTACTGCGTGAATTTAGTCGAAATCTGGTGGCTAAATCGGAAGCTATAGGCCAAAAACCATTTATTTTTTTCTTTGCGATTTTTCTAAATGGCACCACTACCACAGTGTTACCTGTATTGCAAAATCACTTCTATCAGACTTGGTCCTAACTAATACAAACATGTCCTGTAAATTTTATATTGCTCGCATTAGCCGATCGTCAGTTCTCGTAAACATAAGTTTTGAGTGCTAAAAATAGAGGTTAATTGATCACGCGTTGCCGTTCTTATTTGCCGCAGAATTTTGAAAATGATTATTTGAATTGGTGGACAAAAGCCATAATTTATCAATAACTTTAATTAATTTTCAAAAATCAAAAAATTTTCAGGAGACTCGATGATTTGAAGGATTTTTTTCAGGACCCGGATGTAGCTACAGAGTTGCCCACACCGTCTCAAAAGCCCACGTGTGTTAAATTCTAGTCTACATCAATACGCTATGAAAATTTCACGATGATCCATTGCTTTTCTTAGAAGTTATGACAAATCGAAATTTGAAAAAAAAATCCTTGCCTACTTTTAGGCACTGAGCGCCTACACAAGGTTCAAAATTTCCAATTCTTTATCATAAGCAAACTAAAAACAGTATGAGTTTTTATTCCTAATATTTTTTATTTAACTAAAATTTACACTACTTGGAAATATAGGAGTACCTGAAAGTTCATTAAAATGCCCGCCGACGCCAAAAGGTTTAAGACATCTGAATTCTAGCAAGTCATGGACCTACCTGTTATATACGTCTATGTTCTCCGAAAGATTCAGCTCAATCGGATCAACCACCCCAGAGATTAACTCCCTCAATAATGTTGCAGATATATATATATATATATATATATATATATATATATATATATATATAGATATATACATATATATATATATATATATATATATATATATATATATATATATATATATATATATATATATATATATATATATATATATATATATATATATATATATATATATATATAAATATGAATTTTCGGCGAAACGAGTTTAATACTAATGCTCTGTGAACATTAGTAAAAACAAGCGCATCAGAACCGCTAAAAACACGAATGTTTGAAGAACAGTAGAGGTTTTGTGCAGATTTTGAGTGTGTATTCTACCACTGCTTACTTTTTCTACTTAAAACTTACACACCCTAAATAATAAAAGAATCTAAGCTTATGTTAATTTCGATGACTTCATCGAAAGCTATTGCGGTAGAAAGGTATTTGGGGCTGCCATCCGAAAAATGTCCAGAGCTTAGAAAATTTAAACATGGTTTATTTATTTTCATTGCAAATGTGTATGATGAAAATATTTAATGCTAGCGTTTATGGGAACAAATATTACAAAATATCCTAGTGCTAGCAACTCTTTGCTAGCACCGAAGCCAAAAATATGTCGCATCTGCCTTACGTTGAAGTCGTCCTGCTCTGCGAATTTCGTATTGATCCGATGACGGCATTGGAAGTTATAGGAATGCATAGAAATTTAAGGTTATTATTCGCAAAAGTTTTCAAATGACCGAGATTTTAATATTTGGTGTTTATTTTCACTGTTATATCACTACTACTTGAAAATTCCATACTAAATTCTATACTTTCTAAAGGTATGCTAAAGGTATTAAATTTCTACTTAATATTGCTTACAACAAGTTTAATCTGCCATTTAAATTTCGTAGTGATTCAATGACTGTACTGGAAGCTCTAGGGCAAAGAGCTTTATTTTCCTCAGGAATTTTCAAAATTTAGGACACCCGAATTACCATAGCTGGCAGTTTCAACCGAATTTTTCAATTAAATTTTTACCAAACACAACACGCACTTGACCACATAACACGCATTTTTGATCACAATCAAAACAATTTTAATAGAATATTTTTTTTTCTATAATTTTAGTAGAATCTTTTAATGATATATAAATTTCCTAATAAATTGATGTATAAATTTCCTGAGATCGATTAATTTCATTTATGGACAGGTATCGTTATTTTCAGACTAATCTGCTCACTTTTTTGGCCTTAGTTCTAAAGTGACCATCAAATCTTGTTTAGGCCTTCTGCTTAAATTTTTTTTAGCTTATTGCACTTTAATTGCCTTTTAATTGTTCTTTTGAGAATCAACCCCCGATTTTTTATGTAAACCAGCGGAAACAGGTCAATAACATATGTATTGGTATCATTTTTCACCAAAAACGAGCCAAATTTCAAAATGAAATTGAACCTGCTTCATTAGCATTCTTTAAAGGTATTTTTAGGTATAGTGGTGGATATATTTAGAAGGTTAACGGGCGGCAAGTTCCGCAATTAAGAAAATTTGAACACTTGGTGGAAATTTTCATAATCTATTGGTATTTTAGTTTATTGCGCTGTAATTTCCTTTTAATTAACCTTCTGGAATCTCTCCCTGATTTTTCATGTAAACAAGACGAAGCAGGTTTACATGAAAAGGGAATATCAATTGAATCTGCTCAACTTTAAAACCGGTCCTGCAAGTTAGCTTTGTATTTTATGTAGCTATAGGGGAAGAAATAGTTGGAAGGTTTGAAATCAAAGGTTAGGTTAGGTTACGTTAACGTGGCTGCCGATCTTCAGAGGCCTGACGACCAGCACACATAGGCACAGGAGAGGCCCGTTGTGATACCACAATATTTTAGTGACCCTCTTCTACTCACTAAAGTCCGGAAACCATTTGCTTCCTTTGAGAAACCGGACTATCGCCTTTAAATTGACCGGGGACAGTTCCGTCAGGTTTGAGAGAAAGGGTGCACCAAGTGCCGCCAGTCTTCTCCTTGTCAAAGCCGGACACTGGCACATGAGGTGAAGGACGGTTTCTTCCTCATCCTCAGAGCCACAGCTCCGACAGAAGTCATTAAACTCTACGCCCAAACGTTGTGCATGCCGTCCTATAAGGCAGTGGCCCGTTAGAATGCCCACAGTGCAACGAAGGGCGTTCAAAGGAAACTTCCAAAATTTAGAAAATTTAAATCTATAATTGGTATTTTCATAATTTAAAGGCAACAACTCTTGGTACAAAAATAACGATTTTTTTTTGCCATTGAATTTATTTAACATTAACTTCTCCTGTGAATTTCGCCTCGACCCGATGGCTGTGTTGAAAGTTATAGAGATTGAAAGATTTTTGGGCTGCTATTCGCAAAAATTTAAATATCTACAGTTACTTAGTTCCATTACACGACTGTTGGTGCTTGAAAATTTAACGGTAGCACCATTAAAAAAATAAATACCAAAATTGCCATAGCTGTCAACCCTACCTTATTTTTTAAAACAAAAGTATACTGGGTTGGTTCGATGTTAAGGCCATACCATCCCGTAAATTTCGTTTCGATCAAATGATCGCGTTGGAATTTTTAGTGGTTGAATGATTCTCAGGGCTGCCAACCTCAAAAAATTTAAACAATTTGAAAATGTATTGTTAATTTTTACTACAGGATTGCTATCAATCGAAAATTCAAAGGTACCATCGTCCAGTACAATTATGAAAAAAATTGCAGTAACTGGCAATTTTCACCTATTTGGTCCACAAAAATCTTACAAAAGCTGCTTGCACCAAGAGCTATAGAATGAAATGTTTTTCTTACGCTGAGCAATTTTTCAAGATTCAAGAGATACAAATTACCACAGCTGGCAGCTCCAACCTAATTTTTCAACTAAATTTGTACAAAAAGTGGCTTACTTCCGCTGTGATTTCATCAATAAACTCATAGGGTGGAACGATTTTCAGGGTTACCTTTCGCATAAATTTCAAAGTTTAGAAAAGCCAAAAACTTGTTAATCATATTCGTTATCAGTTGCTTATTTCACAAAACTTTGAAAGCAGCATCTCAAATAACTGAACACTGAAGAAAATGCTCAGTGCCTGCAGTCCAAAAAATTTGCTGAGCTTTGAGAATTGAAATATTGGTTATTTATTTTCATTGTAAATATTTCCGATATGAATACTAACTATAAGCATTTATTGATACAAAAATAGCACAACCGACTCTTGCTGGCAACCTTTTGCCAGTGTCAATGCCAAAAATATATCACATCTGCTTCACGTTGAAATTAACCTACCAATCGAATGCACCAATCGAATTTTTCTACCAAATACGGCTAAAAGTAAGGTTCAGCTCCTGAGTCAATTTCATGAAAATCTGGTAACTTAATCACATTTCATAGGGCAAAAAGCAGTTTTTTTTCTCTTTAATTTTTCAAGATAGCACCACTGGCACAATGTTGCCCACAATTCAAAATCGCTTCTATCAGACCTGGTCCTACTTAATTCCAATGCATTATGTAAATTTCAACTGCATCTGATTATTGGTTCGTGAGTTCCCGTGAACAGAAGTTTTTGATGATAAAATTATAGGGAAATAAGGAAAGGGTTGCCGTTCTTGTCCGACATGAAAATTCGAAAGTTTTCCCTTGACTGTTTAGACAAAGCATAAGGTTTGTATACAAGTTGGTTTTCATTCTAAGAAACTGACATATTTTAGGAGATTCAATGGTTTGAATGTTGTCACTTTTAGTACCTGCCGTAGCTACAGGGTTGCCAGCACGTTCATAAAAACCTACGCAAGTGTGCAACTTAACAACATTTATATGTATGGTTAGTGTTTATGTACAATAGTAAATTCAACACTTTTCAAATTAATACTCAAGGAACTTGTCTTTAACAATGATCTTTATTTGCATTCGATAAATTTTACTTCGATCAATTTCACTTGCGTCTAACTTCTATTTCGATCAATTCAAATTACTTCTAACTTCTATTTCGATCAATTCAACTTGCTTCTAACTTCTTTTCCGTGGGACACGTTAAGACAAAAACTGCACTGAACCATGTGTTCCTCCTTATTTATCACCGAGAAAATTGCGGTAAAATTAACATTTTCTAAATAACATTATACTTCCAGAACTATGACAAATTTACATTACAAATCCAACATCAAGAATTTACTTTGGAATACAGCATTAACATTCCAGCGATCAGCGAATTGGAAATCATATCAACTCTGGTACAGCTGATGTTGTTGGCAATAGGTGAGTGACAGGTATTGGCAAGCATCGGCCACTGTTAAAACTCAACATTTATTAAATTCAAACTCTTTTTTCTTTTTAGGTCGAATCGCAACATCCTCCCCCCGCTGAACCGACAGATTCAGGCATTGCACCCGATGAACAGCCTCGGTCAAAGAGTCCTGACGTCTTGGTTTCTTCTGCAGGATCAACTTTTGCCTCAGTGGTGTTTCCGCTTCAACTTTCTTGAGAGATTTCTTTAAGATCTGCAAATAGGATATGTTTATTTGTTCATAAATATAAGAAATTCGATTCAATTCATCCGCAGATTGTCATTACTCATCTATTGGTCGTTTTCTGGTGTCTTCTGTGGTGTGTTTCAAACTGAGCGTGCAAACAAGGCGGAGGCCAGCCAACTATGTTGGCGATCCCCTTGTTTGCGTCAGCTACTAAGTGGTGTGTAGTAGTCATGTCAGCTGTGTGGGATAGGACTAAGGACTTCAAAGGGGAACACAACAAATCTTCTTTATTATCGATGAAGTTTAATGTGATTTGAGTTTGATTCATTCTAATTAATGTGTTCCTATTGTTTGTAATTTTATATTAAAGCTATTATTATAGTAAAATGCTAAATTATTTGCTTTTAATTTTATTAATGTTTAATTGTAGTCGTTTTCTTTAACTTGTATATTCACTTGTGATTAGCTTATTACTATGAAAGTACTTGTGATTTGGTTAGTTGACTTCAAGATAAATTCATTATTTGAATTATTTGTAGTCTATGACGATTGTTAAATTTGGTTATTGTGAAATTCTCTTCGAGATTGTCACTTCTTAATTTGCATTTAAACTATGATTGGATATAGGTAATAAAGCGATTTTTGTAATTGACCGAGTATATTCTTTGTTATTTGAGAACACGGCTACCACTCTGATTAGTGAGTCTTTGCTGGTGTGCACTTTAGTGATTCTGGCGAGTGGCCATTTATAAGATGGCGATCTTTCATCTTTGACCAAACACAAATCCCCTACTTGCGGGCCGGCTTCTCGTGATAGCCACTTCGGACGTGACTGTAATCGATTTAAATATCATTTCCATTGTTTTTAAAATTCTTGAGCTAAACGTTGTACGTATTGCCATCGGTTCAAATAATTTAACTTTAGTTCTAGTAGGTTTTGCTCTGGAGGAGCAATAAGGGGTCCTCCTACGAGAAAATGTCCTGGTGTCAAGGCTTCGGTGTCAGTAGGATCGTCCGTCAAAGGACACAGAGGTCGCGAATTCAAGCAAGCTTCTATCTGCACCAGTAATGTTGACATCTCTTCGAACGTAAGAGCTGCGTCGCCAATCACCCTGCGTAAGTGCTGCTTCGTTGATTTGACGCCAGCATCCCACAGCCATCCGAAATGGGGAGCCGCTGGCGGGTTGAAATGCCATTCGACGTTGTCGCAAGCTCCCTTCTCTGCCATATAATTCGAGTTAGCTTCTACTATTCGTCGTAATTCCTTGTTAGCTCCTACAAAGTTTGTTCCGCAGTCAGTACACATGTGACTGCAGAGTCCTCGACGCCCCACGAAACGCCGCCACGCTGCCAAAAATGCTGCCGTTGTTAAATCACTGACGAATTCGAGATGGATCGCTTTTGTTGCCAGACATACAAAAAAATATATATATATCCTTTGAGTATTTTGCTGCCTCGTCCACGTTTGTCTCTTTATTCGCATGGTCCGCAATAATCCACTCCGGTGTGCGTAAATGGGCGTGAAACAGTAACGCGGGGTGCAGGTAACTTGCCCATCAGCTGCGTTGAAGTGTTAGCTTTGATTTTGAAGCACTTGATACATTTGAAGATTTCCTTTTTAATACTGTTTCGTAGATCTATAATCCAATAAAGCTTTCTTAAGGTATTCATCAATAATTGAGTCTGCCCGTGTAAAGTAGCGTGATGATAATGTTTTATCAAGAGCTCAACAAATCTTCCTTGCTTCGGGAGAATGATCGGATACTTTGCTTCATAAGGCAAAGAAGAATTCGCTAGAAGTCCACCTACACGAAGTATCCCACATCCATCGACGAATGGATGTAGATTCCTTAGCTTGCTGCCAGTTTCAATGTCTTTCCCCGCTTGAGGTTGCGCAAGTTCCTTGGCAAATTCATTTTCTTGTGTGATCTTGATCCAATAGTCATGCGGCCAACGAATCTCTTGTGTCCTTAAATGGGCCGTGTTGCTGGATTGTTTGGTAAGTAGTTGGCAGAAACGATAGCAGTAAGCGGTGACGCGTGTAAGCTTACATAACGTCGAACATTTTTCTAATAGTTGTTTGAGAGAACAATCTTTTGTTCTAACTGTATGAACTAATGGAGTCATTTTTTGCTCCACGTTAGTGTCAAAATTCTGTGATAAGGGCCAGTGGCTCGATGGTAGAGTTAGCCAGGATGGACCATACATCCACAAACCACTCTGGATTAATTGTGAGATGTCAACGCCGTGGGATGCCAAGTCGGCTAGATTATCTTTTGTGGGAACGTAACGCCATGGACAATTTCCTACCGCGTCGAAGATCGTAGTTGTTCGATTCGCCACGAACACCGTCCATCGCGTTGGATGGCCCTTTAGCCAGGCCAGAACTATCTGAGAGTCAGTCCACAGCCAGCTTTCAACGTTCATTAAATTGAGCAAGGATTTAACTTTGGCCATCAGTTTGGCTAACAAAACCGCGCCGCATAGCTCCAAACGTGGTATTGATACTGGTCGCATCGGAGCGACCTTTGTTTTAGCGATAATTAGGTGGGAAGAAATTATTTCCTTGGTTCGAATGACTAAGTAGATTGCAGCAGCATATGACTGCTGACAATTTCTTGACTGGTCCCATCATAAGCTTTGCTACGACACCGGCTCCCAGCAACAAGTTGATTTTCCCCGGCCGGTCAAAGCATGGATCTGTCAATTGTAATCCTCGTAATTGTTTCCAACCAGTTGTCACTTTAGTGCGTGATGGCAGAATATTAGTCAATTTACTCATGATTAATGCATTGAAAGTTACTATTTTGTTCGCCCGGGTGCAAAGACTTGCCTCTACCATGCCTTTTACATCTATAGCTGATGCAGTTCCGATTCCAGTGACACTAATGTTCGTTGCTTTCCTTGATTGACCTTACTGCTGTACGGCTGATTCTGTAATCAACGTGGCTTGCGATCCTTGGTCTAACAGAGCTCGTAGCGTAATGTTTCCGTGACTTGTTGCCATAGTTACAAGTGACGTGGCTAATAAAACTTCTCACGTCATTGTCGTGTTAGCCGCGGACACGTTTACGGCGTTGCTAATAGAGTAGTTTCTTTAATAGTTTGATGCCTCCGGATCGGCAAGCAGTCTAACACTGTTATCATTCTTTTGCAGAAATGTGTGATGCGATTTCTTGCATTTCAAAGATCGAAATTTACTAGGACAGTTAGCTGCTAAATGTCCTTTGTCTAAACAGTTCAAACACAGCCCGTTTCTCTTAACGACTTCAAATTTCTGTGCATGTGAAAGTTGTCGGTATTGTGTACAATGTGTGAGACGATGTGTACCTCTACAATGAATGCACAAAGACTGTGGCGTGTTAGGTTCTGCTTGCAATGGGCCTTGTTACACTTGTACTCTTGATACAGTCCTATAACCGGTTATCTGGGCAAGAGGCAGAAGAATCGAGGGGAAATCTCTACAAAAAGTGATGCACTTGGAGAGAATTTTTCCTCACGTTTGAAACTGATTGAAACTGATGCAAATCACTAACACAACTATAAACATAGTTCACGGTTCAGGAATTTTTCATGAAACACTCAAGTCGAAATGAGAAAACAACAACACGCACACATTCATATGCATAATCGGTATATGAACGCTTCCGTTGCTGATACACACCAAGTGTGGAAATGTTGATTGTGTAAAACCAGTTTCAGGAGTGCGTCAAGAATGCAAGTGTAAAAAGGCCCAATGAATGCACATTACGTAAGCCAGACCCACTGCGACTTAGTTTCCCGCGTTCCGACCCGCTTGTTTCCAAGGCTCGGAATCGATGGTTCAAGAAAGTTTTCAATTCATCGAAAGTAGGCAAATCGACCCTTTCTGCTTGTTCCTTCTCCCATAGTTGCCTGGTTTCTGTTGGTAAACGCTCTGTGGTCATATAGACTATCATAGATTGCCACAAATCATCTAGTTAAAAATTTTCTAAGGTCTGAACATTTTCCACAGTGCGATCTAATAAATTTTTTATAGACGCGGATGTTTCCGCTGCGTTGTGAAGGCCAAAAAGTCGTTTATATTGCGAATGTAATAACACGCGTTTATTATCATATCGTTCGTTTAATAATGTCCATGCAGTGTCATAGTTGCTTTCAGTAACTGCTAAGTGTCGTAACAAATTCTCGGCTTCTCCTGTTAAGCTACACTTAAGATAGTGAAACTTTTCTACTTTCGACAAGTTAGGACGCTTGTGTATGAATGATGTGAAGATATCTCGGAATGGTATCCACTCTTCATAATTGCCAACGAATTTGGGCAACCTGATTCTTGGCAGCTTCAAATCTTCGTCACCTTTTACCTCTCTTGGTGTTGTATTATCCTTCGGTTCTTCAGTAGGTTGTGATGCTTGAAGCAGTTCTTCCAATTCGGACAAAAGATTTATTCGAATGGACTCAAAACGCTCGTACTCATCGGTAAAATATGATGGGTTTATTAGAGTATCATCTAATAACTCCAGAATGCGCTCATGCGTTTCGAAATATTGGGCTTGAAGCGATTTAACCTTGTCTATTACATTCCGGTAATAAATATAGGTCTTACGCGCTTTTGGATTTTTTCCATAATTGGTTTGAAGCTTATATATTTGCTCTAATGCAAATTTCTGGCGGGCTAACAAATTGGCGCTATCATTCATATTCACGTTGTGAACTCAAGAGTTCAAATTTCTTCGAATTTCAAAAAATGTTCAAAGTTCCGTTTGGACCGATGTCTGGCGTTATAATCTTATATCCCGGTGACGCTCACCAACTTAACCACTCTTGCGCCTTATTGTGATGTTCAAAATCTTTCTATGATTTAATTGGTTTATTGGCGTGCTACAAAAGCAACAGATTTTTGCAGCTGGCTTCCTTTTGTGGCAAAATTTGGCTTGCACCAAGAGTACAGAGCGACTTGCAGCGAATCTGTTTTAGTATATTATAATAGATTCAGATACGCGAACAGACCCAATGTCTTATTACGCCTATATCCAATACACTTAACGAGTCCACTTTTCTCAACGCGTATTCGCACTACCTATCGTACAAATTTTACAACGTCGATCTACACCATACAGCTTGCGATTATGAACGCAGTTACTTGCTCACTTTCATCAAAAATCAGTCATTATACTATGTACTTCGCATTTGAGCAATTTACGCGTCTTTACAATTAAGCTTACAATGTTCAATATGTGTGCAGCCTAATTTCAAGTCACTTCACTAATGTCGAATGTTGCTCACCACTAATAACAAATTCGCGATTCTGAATAACTTGTTCGTAACATGTAATTCCAAATAAATTGTATTTATCATGTACAAGATAGATTAAAGTTTATATAGTCCAATTAAAGCGATAGATTTTAGAGAGATTGTAGATATAGATTACACATAGATTATAAATTGAACTCAGTTTATATTACCGAATAAATGTATTAAATGTTCTAGTAAGTTGTGAAAAGGAACGTAAAAAAAGGACAGACATGCAAAGGAAATTCGGAACTTACCCAGTTGACAAAACTCTTTGCTATAATTCAATTCATAGAATTCCAAAATCACCACACTATTGCACACGCGATCTATTTTCTAACTATTAACCGAGAATTTAAACTATCCGGTTCGAAGGACCAAATTATTTTTATGTACAATAGTTAATTCAACACTTTTCAAATTAATACTCAAGGAACTTGTCTTTAACAATGATCTTTATTTGCATTCGATAAATTTTACTTCGATCAATTCCACTTGCGTCTAACTTCTATTTCGATCAATTCAAATTACTTCTAACTTCTATTTCGATCAATTCAACTTGCTTCTAACTTCTTTTCCGTGGGACACGTTAAGACAAAAACTGCACTGAACCATGTGTTCCTCCTTATTTATCACCGAGAAAATTGCGGTAAAATTAACATTTTCTAAATAACATTATACTTCCAGAACTATGACAAATTTACATTACAAATCCAACATCAAGAATTTACTTTGGAATACAGCATTAACATTCCAGCGATCAGCCGATTGGAAATCATATCAACTCTAGTACAGCTGATGTTGTTGGCAGTACGTGAGTGACAGGTATTGACAAGTATCGGCCACTGTTAAAACTCAACATTTATTAAATTCAAACTCTTTTTTCTTTTTAGGTCGAATCGCAACAGTAAGTTTTATTATGATTTGGTAATCAAGTAAAAAGTTATCGCAATTCAAAAATTTTCAAATTTTCCCAATCTGATTTTAGGCGCCTAGCACACACATAGGGTTAAAAATTTCAAAAACATTATCATATTCACATTTGAAACACGTTCAGAATTCATTATGTTAAAATATCACTAAAATGGCCGCCGGCACCAAAGGGTTGAAGATTATTAACTTTTTGTGAGACCTGACACTTTTTTTTCCCCTAGAGTAGATGGCAAAAAAAAATCTGCATACCAGATCCCCGGGTGACCTATCACCTCGGGGCATGTGAGGTTTGACTCACTAAAAAAAAGGACCATCTACAAGCCCACGAAGTTCCGAGTCGGGACCCGCCTAAGCACTGCTTCGACCCGGTCGTGCTGACTCACCCATCGGTTACAACGGACTTCAGAAACTACCACAGTTCATGGGTCGGTAAGGCAACCCTCCTCCCGCTTTATGCGCAGCACTTTCTCAACACATGTTGAGACTGCGCGCCAGTTCTCCTCGTTTCGCAGCATTGCTTCCACGATCGTCTCAGGCGTTGCCAGGCCAATCGTGGACTCAATGGTGCGCCTCAAACTTACGGAGCGACTGCACATAAAGAATGTGTGCTGAGCATCATCGAGCTCAGTCACACAGTACCGGCAGTACGGTGTGACCACCTTACCCATTCTGTTCAGGTATTTCCTGAAGTAACCGTGCCCTGTCAAGAATTGACAAAGGTAAAAGTTTACCTCTCCGTGGCTCCGGTTAAGCCAAGGCTCAATGAGACCAATTAGCTTAGCCGTCCAGCGTCCTTTATTACTTAAACTCCAACGTTGTTGCCAGAGTTGGAGAGTAAGCGTACGCGCGTGCGTCAGAGCCTCAGTTCTACCCAGCTCTGAGCGATAGAGGTACCCTTCTTTGCGTTCTCGCGCTAGAAGATCGATCGGGATTACTCCCGATACCACCATCACAGACTCTTCTGAGACTGTGCGGTAGCTACAGGCGATACGCAGGGTACCCCTGCGCTGGACACTGGCAATGCGCTTCCAGAACTTTTCCGTTTCGGAGCGAATCTCCCAGATTTCGGCTCCATATAGCAAGATGGAATCGGTCGTTACCATCAGCAGCCTCCGTCGCGTCTCACTGGGTCCACTGACGTTGGCCATTAGCCTACTCAGCGAAGTGACGACTACTAGAGCCCTGTCACATGCCCTGCGGATATGATTCCAATACGTCAGCTTGGTGTCCAGGGTCACTCCAGGTTCACTGACCGACTTGCTGGTCTGGACCTCGACGGAGCCAACTGTCATGGGTATGATAGTTGGTATCCTCCACTTCGTCAGCATAACAATCTCTGTTTTAGAGATTGCCAGCTGGAGGCCGTGTTCGGTCATCCACCGATTCACCCTCCTCATGACTTGGTTAAGTCTGAATTGAGCGAATTTGGCAGATCCGGAAGTGATTTCCGCCGCGACGTCATCAGCGTAACTTACCAGAAACACATTCGCAGGCATTTCCTGGCGCAGCAGATCATCGTACATGATGTTCCAGAGGTCAGTTCCTAAGATCGACCCCTGTGCCGCACCTGAAGTGACAGGCCTTCTTTTGACTCCTTCGTCAGTGTCGTAGAGCAACCAGCGATCCTTGAGGTAGTCCCGCATCATGGCTAGCAAGTAGTCACGGATACGGAACGTCTGCTCAAGAGCCCGCAGGATGTCTGTCCACCTCGCCGAGTTAAAGGCATTTTGTACGCCCAGCGTTACCAGCAGGACGACCGGTCTGGCTTGATGGCATGCCTTTTCCGCTCTTGCTACAGCCCCAACAATCTCTGAGATGGTATCGATTGTTGAATGCCCTTTTCGGAAGCCATGCTCCCTGGCAGAGAGATCACCAGCAGATCTCACTACTGACAGCAGCGTTGGCTTGAGCAACCCCTCGAGAAGCTTCCCCGCAGTGTCCAGTATGCACAGTGGGCGGTATGCTGATGGATTGCCCAGGTTACCCTTCTCCTTGTCAACAAGTACCAGTCGGGCTACTTTCCACCGCGACGGGAAGACCCCCGTGACTAGACATGAATTATACAAGTCCAATAATAGACGCGGTTGGCTGTCCGCCACGACCTTAAGCGCCTCGACCGGTATGTTGCCTCCTACGGAAGGGTTTACGTTTGGGCATTGAAGCCGCACATGCCCTGCAAATCCACCCCATGGTTCTGTCAGCAGCGGCCTCTGCTGCTGCACGGGTCACTGGGGGTCCCAGATGCTGGAGGCTCCCCTTCCAAGCTTGAAGCAAGCGATGCGGTCATCGCGTCCCTATGAAGTTTCACGGCATTTCAGCCTAGCCACTTACAGGGAGAGCGGCGGTGTCTTTGCCTGTCCTCAGCGATTTGGAAAGTGATGTAATTATGATCACTCGCAGTGTAATCCTCCATCACCCTCCAATCGCTGACGAGTGCCGCTAGTCTCTCCGATGCCATAGTGACATCGGGAATGGATTCACCAAATCCGGGCCTTCTGAATGTTGGCGTTGAACCCGTATTCAGCACCATCAAACTCAACCTCGATGCCATATCGACTATGCGCCGCCCGCGAGTGTTTTCGGTGGGCATGTCCCACTCCAACGGCCTTGCATTGAAGTCGCCCCCTACGATGACAATGCCGACGATGCCACGGAGAGAGTCCTCCAGTGAGCTAAGCTTGTCTCCGAATTCCTGCATTGAGTCGTTCGGGGACAAATAGCAGCTCACAAAGGTGACCTCTCCGTATGTCATCCACACGTAACCATATCCTGAGCCGCGGCTGCCAATACGGGCCCTCTGCCCGTCGGCGATCCAAATCGCCGCGTACCCCGTAGCATCTGCCAGCCAAACGGACGAATGCCTCCCCCTATAAGTCTCACTGATCAGTACGATCTGAGCCTTATGCTCGCAGACTAGCTGCGTGACGAGGTCGTCTGCAGCTCTACAGCCCTGCAGGTTGCCTTGAAGGACTCTCATATCCTTCCCTGCTTTTTCTTGCATCAAGTGCGTCTTTGAAAACTCGACATGCACTCGATCCCATTAAATGCTTGGCACCATTCGCACCATGCCTCTCAGTGCATAATATATACTGAGCCTGCGCAGAGCAGTCTGCTGCCCGGTGGCCAACCTGTCCACATTTCCAGCAGCTGGCACTCCAGTCCGGGTCCTCGCAGCTACGTCTTGTGTGGTCGTAGCCTAGGCACCGGTAGCAGCGTGTAACCTCAGCCCACCTCGTATCCGGGCGCTAATCTTTCCCACCCGGACTCGACCAGACTTGAGGTTTTTGGATGCTGGTGCCTCATCCAGCTCCACCACAGCTCTTTTCTGCTCCCTTGTGTTAGGGGGGAATAGAGTGGTTTTCACCTCGCCGGCTCCTTCCTCGCCAGCCTCGCGATTGATGGCCGATGTCACCTCCTCGCTGACTGTGAGGCAATCGAGGTCGAGAAGCTCGATTTTATTTATTATTATTATTTATTTATTTATTTATTCTGCACTAAATATAATATATAACAATAGTAGTACAATGTACACCCTTAACTATAGAGTGATCAGCAACGCTCCACAACTCAAAAATTAGCCTGTTTTTCATCTATAATTTAAGTATAATGCTACTGCAGCAAAAACCAATCTGCAGATATTACAGACTGCGCAAAACAAAATACTAAAACTAATTTTTAACCTCCCTCCATGGCACTCAACCAGACACCTACATAAGATCTCCGGGTTAGATTATATACACGTCAAATGCAACAAGCTACTTATTAATTTCAAACATTCGTGCTCTTTACTAAACAATCCAATTATAAATAATTTATACAGCCAATGATCTAACAAAAGTTAAGCCTCGAATATAATTAAGTTCGTTTTAAGTTAGTATATTAATTTAGTATTTAGGTTTAGTTTTAAGTTTTACCTTAATTAATTTACGAGGTTTTTTGTATTATTAAATTTTTCCTCCACGCCGAGAATTCTGTATCAATCACAAAATCTTACTGCCAAGTACACAAAAATAAACAGAGTTGCAAAGACTAGGTAATTAAGTCTGATCTCTCAATAGCAATAATTATGTATCTCATCTTAATATTGTATTGTCCTGTTATGAGAAATAAATTAATTGAATTGAATTGAGTTAAGTATAAACTATGAGTAATATTAATATAATTACTGTAGGATAAAAATTACAAAAACCTACTAAAAGAAGAAAGATTAAAAACTAGGAACCTAAAAACTAAGTTATAACTAATTGTCCAATTAAGTAATTCAAAGCATTTTCTTACAGGTTAATTTGATTTTTAAATGTTAAAATCCAAAATAAAGTGCCGATATCAGCGGGTTTTCGGAAACTCTACACTTTTCTTCAAATTTATTGTTTAAGACATCACAATAATCTGCAAACATAAGCATGTTCATATTTTTATGCAACCTAAAGGTGGAGTAGTATCTAGGGAGATCAGAAATCATCTTGAGCACTCTGTTTTGCTGTATTTGCAACTTTTTTATGTGGCAGGTGGCGGCCGTAGACCAGACTGGAGCTCCGTAAGTTAAGAATGGCAGGAATATAGTTTTGTAAATAAGTAATTTGTTTTCGAGGCTAAGGAAAGATTTTCTATTAATCAAAGAGTATAACATCTTAATAAAATTATTGGATTTAAATATTTTATTTTGAATATGGTGTTTATAAGTAAGGGACTTGTCGATCATCATACCTAAATAATTTAAAACAGGACACCATTGTATCTCTTGATTTTCGAGTCTAATGTTTCTCTGTGGGAGGTTTCTGGGTGATTTTTTTCTAGTAAAGAACATGCATTGTGTTTTCTCAGCATTAACTCTGATTTTCCATTTTTCGAAGTATAAGGACAGTGCAAGCAGGTAGTTTTCAGTAGCAGACATCAATTCAGGCGCGTTGGCACCTGCAGAGTACAAGAGCGTATCGTCGGCAAAAAGACCTAAATTTATTACGGGGCATTTCGGAATATCGCTAGTAAAGATAAGATACAATAGAGGGCCAAGTACTGATCCTTGGGGAACACCGGCCACAACATGGTAAGCATCAGACTTGGTGCGACCAAGTTGAACATAAAAAGTCCTATCTAGAAGGAAGGAGCAAGTTAATTTGATTATGTTAATTGGAAAATTTAATTTAATCATTTTATATACAAGTCCATCATGCCAAACACAATCAAAAGCTTTCTGAATGTCTAGAGAAATAGCTAAAGTAGACTTTTTAAGAACTAAGTTTTGCTGGACATAGTTGGAAAATCTTTTAAGTTGATGCACCGCATTATGGTTTCTCCGGAATCCAAATTGTTCATTGGGTATGATTGAGTGAGTTTCTAGAAAATTCTGAATTTTGGATTTTATTAATTTTTCCAGTAATTCGCTCATGACGCTCAATAGACTAATAGGTCTATAGCTTTCGGGAGCACTGTTATCTTTCTTAGGTTTTAATATAGGGACAATCTTTGCTATTTTCCATTTACTTGGGAAGTGAGAGAAAACCAAGCACTTATTAAATATTATTAATAAGTAATTTATTGCTTTACTTGGTAAGTTTTTCAATTGAGAGTTGGTTATTTGATCAGCACCCGGTGATTTCTTATTTTTAAGTGAGTGGATGAAGTACAACAAGTCTTTTCGTTTGAACGGTGTAGACGTGGAGCTGTTTTTGTTAGCCAGTTCATTTATGCTATTGGAAACCTCAGTTTCAATATGAACATGCCTTATGTTTAACGTAGATTCGTGAACTGTGGCAAAATGCTGTGCAAGAATGTTAGCTTTTTCAGATTCCGAAGTAAATAAGCGGCTCTCCTGCTTTAGAGGTGGAATTAATTGCTTTTTATTTTTTAAAAGTTTCGTCAACTTCCAAAACGGCATAGAGCCTTTGCCAAAAGTACTCAGCATACAGTTAAATTTAATATTTTTAGCCTATAGAATTCTTCGCATATCAATTTGCTGATATCACTGAACCTTGTTAGAAAGTAAGGGATTCGTGTCCTCTGCCAGAGACGTCTGATACGTCGCCTTTCAGAAATCAAAAGTCTGAGCGACGGGGGAATGTCCGAGGAGCTTTTATTAATATTTAACAATTTAGTAACGCGGATAAAATGCAGTCAGTAAACTTTTCAATGCATTTGTCGATACTCGAAGTTGTATAAACGTTGGAAATATTCACCTCATTAATTTTCTGAGTTACAATTTTTCTATAGAGAGTCCAATTAGTACTCCTCAGATCGTAAAGTTTAGTTTCATTACAAAGCGGTTTCCCAAAAACTTCAAAGTGCACAGGAAGGTGATCGGAGCTGAATTCATTGCAAACAATAGGAAGCGAGCAAAGGGACTGAACATTTGTAAGAACTAGATCAAGTGTAGAGGGCCTAAAACCTCGTTGGCGTGGAATAAAAGTAGGTTCAAATGGGAAAAGAATGTTGAAATCGTTTAGAAGCTGGCTGTTGTATAGGATATCACCCCATTTGTTCCCCCTTGTACAGCCCCAAGAAGAGTGCCTAGCGTTTAAATCACCACATATTAAGTAGTTATGGTTGATGTTAATGAGTTTACGAATGTCGTTTTTATATTGAAGAGCTTTGTTTGAGTTGTAAATACCACCGGGAAAATATACAGAAATGAAATGGAAAATAACACCATCGAGCATTATTTTGACACCAATTGTTTCTATGACATCAGTAGTAATATCAGGCAAAACAGTATGATCCAGACCATTTCTGATCCAAATAGCAACCCCGCCACCAGAGGTATGAAGACGATCATTTCTATAAACTGTAAAATTTTTAATTTTGAAATTAGTCTTAGGCTTCAACCAGGTTTCAGATAGTAAAATTATGTCTACTAAACTATTTTCTAAGAAATATTCGAGGTCTAAGGCTTTTTTATGAACGCTTTGTGCATTCCAAAATATGCATTTTAAACTTTCACGGGCCATAGAGAAACTTAGAAACTACACCAGCTATTGCTAAAATTTGTTCTTCTTTGGAGCGGGCAGCTTTTAAACTTTGGAGAAGCTCATTTGTAATCAGCAACAGCTCGCTTGTATTGAAAAGATCATTTTGTGTCCGTCTGACCTGCTGTGCGTATGTCAAACCGGTTGAATTGAGTTGACTCTCAGCTTCTGTTAATAATTTAGAGTTTCGTGTGCGCAAGGGAGGAAACTCGCAGCTCGAGAAAGCGATGTTCCCAGTCTGGTTATTTTGATGTGAAGTTAAAGAAGTTTTAGCTAATAGACGCTTTTGTTGTCTTTGCTTAATATCGATGTACTCCAATCGTTTCAGGCAATTTAAGTCCGAAGATTTGTGAGCTCCGTTACAATTTGCACAGCTAATTTTATTGAAATTTTGACACTCAGTAGTCAAATGGTTCATGCCACACACGCTGCATTTAAGATTAACTTTGCAGTTGTCTTGGCCATGACCAAATCTGGCAGCGGTAGCACTGCGTTATCAACTTTCGTTTTCTGGACCAGAAAGACCACCTAACACGTATTTGGAATAACGATGATATTTTTGAAAGTTCCGATAGTTTCATTGTACCTTTTTTAAAGTACAAAATATAATTCACTTTGTGCTGACTAAAGGTTTTGTTTATGAACATTTTGATGTCCAGACAGTTATTGATACCGATCTTGAGAAGTTCATCTTATATCTCAACTATGGGGATTTCATGCAAACCGGTCATCACAAATTTGATCGGAAGCTCTGATCTATTGGTGAATGAGTAGAACTCGTTTTTTAATTTTGTAAGAAGCGAAACTGTTTTTTCATAACTTTCTTTTGAATGCGTGAAAATTTTGATGCCGATAGACATCAGTTTCAGCTCGAAATCATTTATATTGTTTGTTTTTAAAGTTGTAAGAATATAGTCACGAGAGACACTTTTGACCACTATTGGGGGAATTTTGATGTGCACTTTTTTGTTAGAAGATTCACTAGCAACATTGACGTTAATATCACCTGCATCATCTAGAGGCAGGATGCTGAATGGGTTTTCGCGAGCTGGGTCCATTTTTCGCTTCTTGACTGAAGCGTAATAATCGGAGCGAGTTTGTATTAGATCACGGTTATTTCCCGAGAATTCATCCTCACTTGAAGACAGCACGTTAAGAGATCTTTTTTGGGCAGAGATTACTACGGATTTTCGAAACTTAACGATTTACAAAACTTTCACTTAGCAACGATGTTTACCAAGCTTCACGTCCCCCTGGCCATCTACGGCAGCCCTGATCGAGTCCTGCATTTTCGTTCGATCGTTCGTCCGCGCAATTTCCAGAAGAACCCCCCCTCCCTTCTGCGGTTTTCCTTATGCGTCGTACTTGTGTACCAGTTTCATCTGGGGAAACATTTTGACTGATGGCCCCCAAGACCTCCGCGTAGGTTTTCCCCGGGGCTGGTTTGACGTTTACAGCATCAATTTTTTTTCCCCGCTGTCTCCGCCTATTCTTTCCCTTCTTTTTTTTCTTTGCCACCATTACTTTGTTTTTGCCCTTTTGGACCCCCTTTTTCTGCACTTTTTCTGGGCCAGCGGGTACCACCGGTGGTTTAGCGACGTTCACCTTCTTCTTTCTGTGGGTGACCGTAACCCACCTCCTTAAATCGGATGCTGGCACCTCCTTCCTGACCCGGATTTCTTGTGTGCCTTCAGGACTAGACTCGGCCACGCGCTTATTCTGCCGTGGCCGATCCAGTCCCGGGACCCCTACAGGAGTGGCTGCCTCAGCAGTCTGGTCTTCCAACACTCGCTGACACTCCAGTTCTGCTTTCTGCCAGTTCGTTCTGCAAGCGAAGATGACTTCAAATGCCTCCTCCAGCTCGAGCATACCGTCCTTAACGTGCTTCGATATGTTTTTCTGGACGTTGGCGGGCTGAAACATTTTTCGAAGGATATGCTGGCACTTCCTCAAG
>CANBKX010000336.1:0-20380 GCA_947369275.1 Nemotelus nigrinus
GCAGCAAGAAAGTTGGAGGAAGAAGATCTGGCCCTGGACCTTTGTTGCAATCGAGTTCCGAAATAGCTTTACGTATTTCGTCACGTGTAATTTCTAAGTGGCTGATAAAAGCTGTAGCAGTGGAATGAGAGGAAGGGAGATGTGAGTTTGATGAGTCAGGAGCAATAAAAATATTCTGGAAATTATCTGCGAATAAATCACAAATCTCATTAGGAGAGGAAGAAGTGATATCATTAAAGAACATCGACGATGGATAACCAGTAGTTTTTCGCTTCACATTTACAAAATCATAAAATTTTTTCGGGTCGCGGATTATATTTTCACCTGTTGCCTTAATGTAATTGTCATAAGCCTCGTGAGACTTTGCCAGAAATTGCTTAGCAGTTTCATTATATTCATCCTGAATAGCAGAACTAACGTCGATATTGTTTTTAATCCGCTTATAAAGTTTGTTCCTTCGATTTCGCAAATGCCTAAGGTCCCTATCAAGCCATGGCTCAGACAGTTTCTTCTTTTTTTTTATCTTAGGTACATATCTTTCAACGGCGTCAAATATATTGTCATAAAAAATGGAAATGGCTTCCTCAAGATCTAACGTTGAAAGAGTATTCGGCCAATCTATAGAGTCAAGGTGATGGTGAATGCTTTCATAATTAGCATTAAGAAAGTCATATACAATTGAATTATTGTACGCTCTAAAATAAATAGAATCAGAAGTGGGAAGTTCAACTGATAGTGCAGTGTGGTGTAAACTATTTGAAAAAAGATGTTCTGCATCATCAGTTGGACTTACCACTACCTCGTCATAGGCGTTTGTAAATACAAGATCCAACCAATGACCGTTTTGGTTGGGAGTTGGAGAGACTTGCTGCAAATCGTTGCCATAAAAAGTACTCGCAAGGTTGAAGTCATTGGAATCTGAGAGGTTAACAGGGAGAAGAAATGCGTCGTTTTCATCGGGGATAAAACGTAAATTGGGACGATTGAAATCCCCTAGGAATATTATTTTGTCTTTTTCATTCAGAGATGTTGTAATGGAAGATATTAATTCACAGAAATGGTTGTAAACTGATTCGTCCGATCTGGGTGGGATATAGGCCAAACTAATGTAAAGGAAATTGTTATTCAAAGAAACACGAATAACAAGGTGTTGGAACAATACATTGGGGGTGATGTCAATAATCTCACTTGAAATAGTGTTGCTAACCGCCAGTAAAACCCCACCGCCTCGCGATTGACCTGTGGAAGAATAGTCGCGATCATTTCTGTAAATTGTCCAATTGCTATCAAGGATCTCTTCATTCTTATGGGAGTCATTTAGCCATGTTTCAGTGAAGGCGAGTAAATTAAAGTGGCAGGATTTTGCGTCAAGATATAATTTATTCAATTTGCCTCTCATACCACTACAATTGTGGTAAAAGAGTCTGAGTCCATTGAAAGAAGGGGTTATGTTAGGACAAATGCCTAACAGAGTTGACTGCTTTTCGACGAGAAGCAGTTGTCATTAAATTGTCAATAGTGGCAGTATTCGTAGTTGCCTCGGTAGAGGCGACATAAGAAGTTAGGTGGCTAGAGGATAAAGAGGAGCTAACATTGTTTGCATTTTGTTGAGAAGAAACGGAAGCATCAGTAGGACGTGGAATTAATGAGTTCTTACGGGTAGAAGCAATATTAAAAGTACCCTCCAACGATAAATTGTTTGTTACTACCGTAGACTGGGTGGGGTTTTTAGAAGGAATAGTCAACAAGTTGGATAGAATTTGAGGATTTTGAAAGGATGGAGATTTGCGGGTAATAGGAACATTATGCCAAATACAATTTTTTCTTACAGAATTAGTTTTAGTTTCTTTCTTACGCCTATTGTTGGTGACTCGATTTTTCCAGGGAGAAAATGTAACGCCATTCCAGTCGAAGTTGCTGCTACCTCCGTCTAAACTCGTAAAAATCCAGGCATATTTTGAAGGAATCAACACTTTATATCGTTTCTGCGAGTTGTGTTTCCGTTGTGGTAGTTTTGTTATACAATAATCTGTGATGTGGAAACCGGCTTCGAGAAATCTATCCAACCAACCTTGATCAGCAGCGGGGGGTATTCCTTTGACGAAGAACGCTACTTTGTCGGTGTCAACTTGTAATTGGAAGCGTGATCCTTCGTCTTGACAACTTTCATTATTTATTTTTATTTTTTCAATGCGACTGTCCCATTCATTTTTCGACCAATAAGTACCAAATTTATATATTGGCTTCGTACAAGAAGGAATAAAAGATTCGCGTTGGTTACTTGATGAACCAGTAGTAGAAGTTAGCTCTTTGATAGGAGACGAAGCCATGTCTTTTGTTGTCACTTTTGGCATGTTGCTGTTAATATCGGCCATTGAGAGTTCATGGAGAAGCGAATGTTCGTGAATAGATAGCCGATTATTTAAGACTTCCAATTGATGCTCACGCTGGTGCTCAAAGTGTTCAAGCTTATTATTTATATTACTTAACTTTAGTGCTTGTTCAACGAACGCATTTTTTAGCAAGGAATTTTGCTTATCAAACATTGAAGAAAATTTTTGCTCAGCATTCTCGAGCATATTTATAAAAGTTACTTGGCGAGAGCTGCTTGGGACAGAATTGGGACTACAACTCCTCAATTTTCTACATTCACTATTCACTATACTTCTTGGCCTAAATGCCACCTATAATCGATTCTGAGTGTCTTGCACGTACCTGTGACCGCTTGACTTACGCTGTCTCCTGCTCTTTCCCAATTCGTCGCCGCCTTGATCAACGGTACTTCTCCGGTTAACAGTCTTATCGCGACACTCGTTATCTGTCAGCTGGCCTGGCCTGGCCGTTTCTCTTCGCCCACTGTGGCTATTCGATTCTTCCACCGGTTTTTTTCCCCCAATGGTACGTTGCAAAAGATTGCACAAGGTTCTCGTCCAAGGTGGATATGCTCGAGTTCTTCGCCAATTCCGTAGGTGCACCTATCTGATGAATCGTTGGCCAACGCTCGTTGTATTCCAAAATGTCCAAAAAGAAAGTCACGTATCAGTTTAAAAACAGCGGCTGTTGGCAATGCAGCTGACTCTTGTCTTCTTTGATTACAGGTAATTGCGGTACATAGCACCGTAATTACTCATCGAAACACAATCACTGGTACAAGCACCGTGGTTTCATTAACAAAAAAAAACAATTTATTTGTTTTTGATCTAAACATTAGGTGACCCCTATACTACGAAGCTCTAAGAAGAAATCTTGAGCGGTAGGGAAGAATACGTAAAGCCTTCTATACAAAGAAGCTCTGATTGTAAGTATTGAGCGGTAGAAGCAAAAATAAAACATTTGGATACATTCCTATAATACGAAGCTCTAAGCAGAAAACTTGAGCGGTAGGCAATAGAATCTCCTATTCAACGAAGCTCTGGGCAAAGCTAGAGCGGTAGGAAGATCGGCTTTCTATACTACGAAACTCATTGTTGGGTGATAGAAAGCAGCATAAGGGACGTCAAATTCCTATACTACGAAGCTCATAACATAAAGTTTGAACATTAGGAAGTTCACCAATACACTTGTCAAATTGGTGGAACCAGGATCGTCAGCTGCATTGCAGACAATGGAGGCTCAAGAGGTGCTAACAGCAAATCTCCAACAAATAATAAGCAACTACAAAAAAGACTCTGAAGACAGGAAGAACTTAGCTTACTTCGAAGGCTTAGAAGATTAGAAGCAGCCTGGAAGTCTTTTAAAGAGAGAGATGTAGTGCTGCGATCAATGGAGGAATTGAAAGACCATCGGTACTTTGCCAAGAAGGTGTACGAGTCTATTTCAGAATTGTATAAAAGATATAAGGCGCATTTCACGGAACAAATCCGAAGTTATAGAGATATGTCGTCATTACGCACGTCAAGCAAGGCAACGTTGTCTGAAGTTCTGATTGGAGAGGAACAAATGGAAAAAGTCAAGGTTGATGAATCAGGCAAGATCCATACTTTGATCAGATTGCTATCACGATTATCTTTCGAAAATCTGACAGCCGCGTTCATATCGATCAAGTCGGATACTGTAAAGAGGATGTGGATGCAGATAGAGAATGTGAACCTAAGCATTTATGAATTGGCTAATGATCCATGTCAATACCGCTATGACAGCGCAAGATTTCAGATTCTAGAAGACCAGGTTCAAGAAACACTCATCGATTTAAATGGTAACATACAGTCAACGTCGCTAAACAATGCAGAAGTAAAACTTCCAACAATAACACTTCCCAAGTTTGATGACGACTATGAGAAATGGACCTAATTTCGAGACCCTTTCCGGCAGATGGTGCACGATCAGCCAATGCCTGAGTGTCAGAAACTATAGTATCTTAAAGCCAATGTTACTGGGGAGGCAGAAAAGCTGATTCGAGGTTTTCTAACGTCCAGTGAAAACTAAGCCGCCGCATGGAAGACGTTGGAAGACCGTTACAACAATAAACAACCGCTGATAGCAATACTAGTAAACAAACTACTATCACAGCCAAATCACGCAGCGGAGAATCCATCAGCTACAACAATCAAGAATTTGCTTGATGTAGCAAAGGTGTGTTTACTCGGGATTACAAACCTCGGTATCTCAACCACAGGATGGGATCCTATTTTGATTCATCTGCTCGTGAAGAAATTGGACAAAGCATCCCACACATTGTTTGAGCAATCATTAGAAAATCTTAGAGAACCGCCAACTTTGCTACAGTTACTGAGTTTTTTTGGAGACGCGGTTTCAATCCTTGGAAAATTTGAGTTCGAGGGGAAAATCAGAAAACCAGAATAAAAGCTTCACTCGAGCATTAGCATCCACCATAGTTTCTTGTGTTCAGTGTCAGGGATCGCATCCCGTTTTCAACTGCAAAGAGCTCTTGAAATTATCAGTTGGTGATCGATGAAAAACAGCAAAGAAAAACAATATTTGTTTAAACTGCTTAAAGTCAGGGCATTTTGCGTCATCCTGCACATCTAGAGGATGTACCAAATGCAACAAAAAGCACGACACCTTGTTGCATTTCAAAGAATACCACTCGGAAGCTAAGACCACGGAATTGGGTGTCTTAACAGGACCATCGAACACAACAAAGACAATGAGCGAGAAGAAGTCACCGATGTCCCTAATGACAACAACGCGACTAACTCATCGCGGCTACGTGTTTATTTATTTATTTATTGATTTAATGTCTATAACAACAGCTGTACCTGGATCCAAATTTGTCTGAACATTTTTTGGATATCGGCGGAGAACACAAATTTGGGTAGCCTAAACCTTAGTAGGTTTAGGCTACCAGGTACAGCTCTTATCCACTTGTCAGCAGAGAATGGAAAAAAATTACTTGCAGAGCTGTACTCGATTCTGGCTCCCAAATAAATGTGGTGACTGAACGAATTGTCCGGAAACTGAATCTGCCAGTAACATCAGTGTCAATGCAAATACAAGGCTTTGGCAACGGTCGTCAAAATGCCTGCAAAAGGACAAGCCTATATTTACAGTCGGGAAGATCGTTTTCAGAGAGGCTTGAAGCATATGTCCTACCAACTATAATTTCGCAGCAGCCAAAGCAAGTTATAGATGCGTCGAACTGGAAAATCCCGGAAGATATTATCCTAGCAGACACGAGATTCCATATTCCTGAACAAATCGATGTACTACTCGGTGCTGAGTTCCATCATCAAATTCTCAGAACTGGGCAGATAAAACTCAACGATGGGCTACCAGTGCTACAGAATACCATTTTTGGCTGGGTGATATCCGGGAAAATTGACGAAATGCCTTTAATTAGACCGACGTGCGGAATTTCTACAGAAGAAGAAGAACTAAACAGAATAATGAGCAAATTTTGGCAGCTTGAAGAAGTTGAGCCTACAAAGCCACAATTAACCGGAGCAGAAAAACTATGTGAGACTCAGTTCAACCAGACAACCGAAAGAACCATAGACGGCAGGTTCGTTGTGAAATTACCTTTCAAGGACAGTCCAAATACTTTACGTGAATCTAAGGACATTGCGATGCGAAGATTTTTGGCACTTGAGCGATGACTGCAACGAGATCCAGAACTTCGAGCTGAATATTCAGCTTTTATGAATAAATATCTCGATCTAGGACACATGCAAGAGATTAGAAACGTCCCCAAAAATCATTATTTCGTGCCCCATGACTGCGTCATTAAGCCCGAATCAAAGTCAACAAGACTACGGGTAGTTTTTGATGCATCAGCTAAGACGACTACCCAATTATGACTCAATGATATACTTCATTCGGGACCAAGTATACAAGACGAAATGTGGATCACCCTACTAAGGTTTAGGCTACCCAAATTTGTGTTCTCCGCCGATATCCAAAAAATGTTCAGACAAATTTGGATCCATGAAGATCATCGAGCCTTTCATTTAATACTCTGGCGCAACAACCCAAATGAGCCAATCAAAATCTTCGAGCTGTTGACTGTTACGTATGGAGATACATCAGCTCCTTATCTTGCCATGAGATGTCTCCAACAGTTAGCATTGGAAAGAGTGTCTTGCTACCCTCTAGGACCTGAGGTGATACACAAAAATGTTTATGTTGACAATGCAATAGCGGGTGCGAACACTGTTGCAGAAGCCCTCGAGATGCAAAATCAAGTCACCACGCTACTTAACGAGGTAAGATTCAAATTAAGGAAATGGAGTTCAAATCATCCTAGTCTTCTGGAAAAAATTCCACTCGACCATAGAGAAAAAGAGCTAGATTTGTCGAGTGCCAACGATGAAGCGATAAAAATATTGGGACTAGCATGGCAGCCAAAAGGTGACCTATTCCGCATAAAGGTACAAGGAGTCCCTGTGGAAAAAGTGACTAGACAAAACATTGCTTCCGAGCTAGCTAGATTGTTCGATATACTGGGACTACTAGGACCCATAGTGGTCATAGCGAAGATCATTGTACAACAGTTGGTCAAACAAAATGTTGAATGGGACGCACCTGTTCCTCCAACACTTCACAAGAAATGGCTTGAATTCAGAAAGGATTTAGAAGCACTTAACGATATACACATTCCAAGGCATGTCTTTGCTGTCAAAGTACCGATGGATATTCAGTTTCGCGTATTTTCGGATGCTTCTGAAAACGCGTACGGTGCGGCGATGTACGTGAGGTCAGAAGACAAATTCGGAACAGTAGTGGTTCGTCTTTTGTGTGCTAAGTCCCGCATAGCACCCATTAAGATGCAAACCATCCCACGTCTTGAGCTGTGCGCAGCGAAACTTGCAGCAGATTAGACCCAGAAGGTCACGACAGAGCTAAACCTCAGTGACAAGAAAATAACATTCTGGACAGATTCACAGATTATTTTGTCATGGATTAACTCACAATCATGCTCTTACAAAACCTTCGTTG
This sequence comes from Nemotelus nigrinus, assembly GCA_947369275.1. NCBI lineage: Eukaryota > Metazoa > Arthropoda > Insecta > Diptera > Stratiomyidae > Nemotelus > Nemotelus nigrinus. The sequence continues at coordinate 7,396 of CANBKX010000336.1, forward strand.
CTAATCGTATATCTTCGATTCTCGAAAGAACTCTACCAGAGCAGTGGCGGCACGTAAGATCAACGGAAAACCCTGCAGACGCGCTGTCTCGAGGAACCACTCCCAACCACCTAGTAAACAATCACTTCTGGTTCTATGGCCCTCTATTTCTTCATGGATCACACACACAATGGCCTCCTGAATACACTCCAAGTGGACATTGCGAATCGGAAAGGAAACGAAGTGCATTAGCCATAACAGAGGTAAAAGGGAACTTAAGCCAAGACAACATAATCGACACCATCGAGCATCATAACTCCTTCCGTCGCTTACAGAGGATAGTAGCATATATGCTAAAATTCAAGCATCAACGTAATGGGCCACCAGCTCAATCAACGATGCAACAGGATTACGCAATTCGAGTTATAATTCGGAATATGCAAAAACATTCAAAACTTGACGAAGAAATTCAGCATTTGACGAAACATAACAAAGTTGATAAGAACAGTCGTCTGGTAGACTATACACCATTCTTGGATAAGTGTAGCGTAAATGTGATTGAGATCTGCCTTAGCACAACTTAGAACCAGACCGAAGTCCAGAACCAAGAGTGCTAAGGTCAAAAGTGGAATGGCCAGTGCCATTCAAGAGCCAAAACAAAAAAGAATTGTCCCGAGAGTAGGGTGCCCTAGAAATGGCCGTGAAGGCCCCTCATCCGCATTGGCGGAGCACCCTTTAACCAACCCCGACGGATGCTGGGGTGCCACTTTGCTAGCTCGCTGCGGCTGGGGTGGGTTCATGAAATAATGGGGATGGTTTGCTCTCCAAGAAACGGGATGCTACTTAATATTCATCCGTCATGAATACGTAGCCGCAAACTGGTATATAAAAATACCCAGGGACAAAAAGGGGGCATAGTTCCGTAAAGGAAACCACCCAGGCTCTGCAACATGGGCTGACTAAGCAGACCCAGTGCTCGTGACAACGCACGGAGCCAGAAAATTGAAAATCTAAAAAAGAAAAAATGTGGGAATATATATATATATATATATATATATATATATATATATATATATATATATATATATATATATATATATATATATATATATATATATATATATATGTATATATATATATATATGTATATATATATATATATATATATATATATACATATACATATATATACACATATATATATCTATATATATATATATATATATATATTTATATATGAATATATATATATATATATATACATATACATATATATATACATATATATATATATATATATATATATATATATATATATATATATATATATATATATATATATATATATATATATATATATATATATATTGTTACGGTGCTCCTTACCAATGCGTCTCAAACCCCTTTATCCCCGACTGGGACACAAGGGTGGCAGCCTTCGTGCGGCTTTTGCTCACGAGAAGGGCCGTGAGTGGGCGCCACTCGCTTCGAATTCGAAGATCTGCCTTCCTGCCGTCGCTCCGAAGCGAGAAGACTGCGACAGTTATCTCTCGACAGAAACGAAAAAGCTTCCGATATATTAGCGAAAGTAAGAAACTCTAAACCGGGGCAAAAGAAGAATGATTCAAAACGCCAGCGTTACATCAATCGTCACAATGTGTTTTATTCGATCACTAATGCTCTACGCTCAACTTCACTAACACGGCGGGGGGTTTCTCTTTTTGCTTTGACATTAATTCACTACTACATCAATCACTACAACTCCTCAATTTTCTACATTCACTATTCACTATACTTCTTGGTCTAAATGCCACCTATAATCGATTCTGAGTGTCTTGCACGTACCTGTGACCGCTTGACTTACGCTGTCTCCTGCTCTTTCCCAATTCGTCGCCGCCTTGATCGACGGTACTTCTCCGGTTAACAGTCTTATCGCGACACTCGTTATCTGTCAGCTGGCCTGGCCTGGCCGTTTCTCTTCGCCCACTGTGGCTATTCGATTCTTTCACCGGTTTTTTTCCCCCAATGGTACGTTGCAAAAGATTGCACAAGGTTCTCGTCCAAGGTGGATATGCTCGAGTTCTTCGCCAATTCCGTAGGTGCACCTATCTGATGAATCGTTGGCCAACGCTCGTTGTATTCCAAAATGTCCAAAAAGAAAGTCACGTATCAGTTTAAAAACAGCGGCTGTTGGCAATGCAGCTGACTCTTGTCTTCTTTGATTACAGGTAATTGCGGTACATAGCACCGTAATTACTCATCGAAACACAATCACTGGTACAAGCACCGTGGTTTCATTAACAAAAAAAAACAATTTATTTGTTTTTGATCTAAACATTAGGTGACCCCTATACTACGAAGCTCTAAGAAGAAATCTTGAGCGGTAGGGAAGAATACGTAAAGCCTTCTATACAAAGAAGCTCAGATTGTAAGTATTGAGCGGTAGAAGCAAAAATAAAACATTTGGATACATTCCTATAATACGAAGCTCTAAGCAGAAAACTTGAGCGGTAGGCAATAGAATCTCCTATTCAACGAAGCTCTGGGCAAAGCTAGAGCGGTAGGAAGATCGGCTTTCTATACTACGAAACTCATTGTTGGGTGATAGAAAGCAGCATAAGGGACGTCAAATTCCTATACTACGAAGCTCATAACATAAAGTTTGAACATTAGGAAGTTCACCAATACACTTGTCAAATTGGTGGAACCAGGATCGTCAGCTGCATTGCAGACAATGGAGGCTCAAGAGGTGCTAACAGCAAATCTCCAACAAATAATAAGCAACTACAAAAAAGACTCTGAAAACAGGAAGAACTTAGCTTACTTCGAAGAAAGGCTTAGAAGATTAGAAGCAGCCTGGAAGTCTTTTAAAGAGAGATATGTAGTGCTGCGATCAATGGAGGAATTGAAAGACCATCGGTACTTTGCCAAGAAGGTGTACGAGTCTATTTCAGAATTGTATAAAAGATATAAGGCGCATTTCACGGAACAAATCCGAAGTTACAGAGATATGTCGTCATTACGCACGTCAAGCAAGGCAACGTTGTCTGAAGTTCTGATTGGAGAGGAACAAATGGAAAAAGTCAAGGTTGATGAATCAGGCAAGATCCATACTTTGATCAGATTGCTATCACGATTATCTTTCGAAAATCTGACAGCCGCGTTCATATCGATCAAGTCGGATACTGTAAAGAGGATGTGGATGCAGATAGAGAATGTGAACCTAAGCATTTATGAATTGGCTAATGATCCATGTCAATACCGCTATGACAGCGCAAGATTTCAGATTCTAGAAGACCAGGTTCAAGAAACACTCATCGATTTAAATGGTAACATACAGTCAACGTCGCTAAACAATGCAGAAGTAAAACTTCCAACAATAACACTTCCCAAGTTTGATGACGACTATGAGAAATGGACCTAATTTCGAAAACCTCTCCGGCAGATGGTGCACGATCAGCCAATGCCTGAGTGTCAGAAACTATGGTATCTTAAAGCCAATGTTACTGGGGAGGCAGAAAAGCTGATTCGAGGTTTTGTAACGTCCAGTGAAAACTAAGCCGCCGCATGGAAGACGTTGGAAGACCGTTACAACAATAAACAACCGCTGATAGCAATACTAGTAAACAAACTACTATCACAGCCAAATCACGCAGCGGAGAATCCATCAGCTACAACAATCAAGAATTTGCTTGATGTAGCAAAGGTGTGTTTACTCGGGATTACAAACCTCGGTATCTCAACCACAGGATGGGATCCTATTTTGATTCATCTGCTCGTGAAGAAATTGGACAAAGCATCCCACACATTGTTTGAGCAATCATTAGAAAATCTTAGAGAACCGCCAACTTTGCTACAGTTACTGAGTTTTTTTGGAGACGCGGTTTCAATCCTTGGAAAATTTGAGTTCGAGGGGAAAATCAGAAAACCAGAGTAAAAGCTTCACTCGAGCATTAGCATCCACCATAGTTTCTTGTGTTCAGTGTCAGGGATCGCATCCCGTTTTCAACTGCAAAGAGCTCTTGAAATTATCAGTTGGTGATCGATGAAAAACAGCAAAGAAAAACAATATTTGTTTAAACTGCTTAAAGTCAGGGCATTTTGCGTCATCCTGCACATCTAGAGGATGTACCAAATGCAACAAAAAGCACGACACCTTGTTGCATTTCAAAGAATACCACTCGGAAGCTAAGACCAAGGAATTGGGTGTCTTAACAGGACCATCGAACACAACAAAGACAATGAGCGAGAAGAAGTCACCGATGTCCCTAATGACAACAACGCGACTAACTCATCGCGGCTACGTGTTGCCAGGTACAGCTCTTATCCACTTGTCAGCAGAGAATGGAAAAAAAATTACTTGCAGAGCTGTACTCGATTCTGGCTCCCAAATAAATGTGGTGACTGAACGAATTGTCCGGAAACTGAATCTGCCAGTAACATCAGTGTCAATGCAAATACAAGGCTTTGGCAACGGTCGTCAAAATGCCTGCAAAAGGACAAGCCTATATTTACAGTCGGGAAGATCGTTTTCAGAGAGGCTTGAAGCATATGTCCTACCAACTATAATTTCGCAGCAGCCAAAGCAAGTTATAGATGCGTCGAATTGGAAAATCCCGGAAGATATTATCCTAGCAGACACGAGATTCCATATTCCTGAACAAATCGATGTACTACTCGGTGCTGAGTTCCATCATCAAATTCTCAGAACTGGGCAGATAAAACTCAACGATGGGCTACCAGTGCTACAGAATACCATTTTTGGCTGGGTGATATCCGGGAAAATTGACGAAATGCCTTTAATTAGACCGACGTGCGGAATTTCTACAGAAGAAGAAGAACTAAACAGAATAATGAGCAAATTTTGGCAGCTTGAAGAAGTTGAGCCTACAACGCCACAATTAACCGGAGCAGAAAAACTATGTGAGACTCAGTTCAACCAGACAACCGAAAGAACCATAGACGGCAGGTTCTTTGTGAAATTACCTTTCAAGGACAGTCCAAATACTTTACGTGAATCTAAGGACATTGCGATGCGAAGATTTTTGGCACTTGAGCGATGACTGCAACGAGATCCAGAACTTCGAGCTGAATATTCAGCTTTTATGAATAAATATCTCGATCTAGGACACATGCAAGAGATTAGAAACGTCCCCAAAAATCATTATTTCGTGCCCCATGACTGCGTCATTAAGCCCGAATCAAAGTCAACAAGACTACGGGTAGTTTTTGATGCATCAGCTAAGACGACTACCCAATTATGACTCAATGATATACTTCATTCGGGACCAAGTATACAAGACGAAATGTGGATCACCCTACTAAGGTTTAGGCTACCCAAATTTGTGTTCTCCGCCGATATCCAAAAAATGTACAGACAGATTTGGATCCATGAAGATCATCGAGCCTTTCATTTAATACTCTGGCGCAACAACCCAAATGAGCCAATCAAAATCTTCGAGCTGTTGACTGTTACGTATGGAGATACATCAGCTCCTTATGTCTCCAACAGTTAGCATTGGAAAGAGTGTCTTGCTACCCTCTAGGACCCGAGGTGATACACAAAAATGTTTATGTTGACAATGCAATAGCGGGCGCGAACACTGTTGCAGAAGCCCTCGAGATGCAAAATCAAGTCACCACGCTACTTAACGAGGTAAGATTCAAATTAAGGAAATGGAGTTCAAATCATCCTAGTCTTCTGGAAAAAATTCCACTCGACCATAGAGAAAAAGAGCTAGATTTGTCGAGTGCCAACGATGAAGCGATAAAAATATTGGGACTAGCATGGCAGCCAAAAGGTGACCTATTCCGCATAAAGGTACAAGGAGTCCCTGTGGAAAAAGTGACTAGACAAAACATTGCTTCCGAGCTAGCTAGATTGTTCGATATACTGGGACTACTAGGACCCATAGTGGTCATAGCGAAGATCATTGTACAACAGTTGGTCAAACAAAATGTTGAATGGGACGCACCTGTTCCTCCAACACTTCACAAGAAATGGCTTGAATTCAGAAAGGATTTAGAAGCACTTAACGATATACACATTCCAAGGCATGTCTTTGCTGTCAAAGTACCGATGGATATTCAGTTTCGCGTATTTTCGGATGCTTCTGAAAACGCGTACGGTGCGGCGATGTACGTGAGGTCAGAAGACAAATTCGGAACAGTAGTGGTTCGTCTTTTGTGTGCTAAGTCCCGCATAGCACCCATTAAGATGCAAACCATCCCACGTCTTGAGCTGTGCGCAGCGAAACTTGCAGCAGATTAGACCCAGAAGGTCACGACAGAGCTAAACCTCAGTGACAAGAAAATAACATTCTGGACAGATTCACAGATTATTTTGTCATGGATTAACTCACAATCATGCTCTTACAAAACCTTCGTTGCTAATCGTATATCTTCGATTCTCGAAAGAACTCTACCAGAGCAGTGGCGGCACGTAAGATCAACGGAAAACCCTGCAGACGCGCTGTCTCGAGGAACCACTCCCAACCACCTAGTAAACAATCACTTCTGGTTCTATGGCCCTCTATTTCTTCATGGATCACACACACAATGGCCTCCTGAATACACTCCAAGTGGACATTGCGAATCGGAAAGGAAACGAAGTGCATTAGCCATAACAGAGGTAAAAGGGAACTTAAGCCAAGACAACATAATCGACACCATCGAGCATCATAACTCCTTCCGTCGCTTACAGAGGATAGTAGCATATATGCTAAAATTCAAGCATCAACGTAATGGGCCACCAGCTCAATCAACGATGCAACAGGATTACGCAATTCGAGTTATAATTCGGAATATGCAAAAACATTCAAAACTTGACGAAGAAATTCAGCATTTGACGAAACATAACAAAGTTGATAAGAACAGTCGTCTGGTAGACTATACACGGGATGTAACTAGATCGCCTCCTCGCGGTGCGTCCTGGGTTACGCTAAATGATCTAGACTCTCTTCACGACCGCTTTCGTCCACGGACTACTCTCTGACTAACGATTCGTTTGTCGTACTTGGGCTGGTGGTCGTAGCATTCCGGACCTAGTCGTCTTCAGGCGCGGTAGCGACGGAGTGAAATCCGCTTCGTGAACGGCTCCGGGTTAATACGATCATCTCCGTCCCTTTAAAACCCTGGCAGGCCTCTTAGTACGTTCTCAGTCTCGTCGCCATTAAGTTGGTGGTGTAGGTTCAGTTGAGGCGGACTCCTGATTCACACCGATCCGGCTCTGACCACTTGTCCCCATAAGGGCTAGTGGCAACCCTCGCATGGCCTCCCTGCTTGCATAGATAACCATGGGATCATTAAGGTGACTACACATTCGGACTGAGATAGCGGCTTTGAGTGGGGACCCTTTTTGAATGAACAAAAATAATAATAATAATAAACCTAAACCTAAACTTGCCAGGCAAAAGCCTGGCAACGCACAAAATCTATCCTCTCAAGTGAAGGGGGGGTCGAAGATTGCTGTGCCATCGGTTGCAGCTAGAACCCCAGGAGGCGGAGACATGGCGAATGAGCCAGCTTCGCGGACTGAGGATAAGGCTGCTGGTATTCGTGGAGACATGGCAACTGAGTCAGCTCCACTGCCTACCGGCACAGTGGATAAACATACTGAAAGCTGTGGAGATATGACGAATGGGCCAGCTCCACGGGCTTTCAGTTCTTCCTCAATCCCTGTTTCAGGTGTTTCCGGAGCTTTGGTTACCAAGCCTGGCCCCGGGAAAGCCAATAAGCCCGTTTGTGGCCAATGCGATGGAAAGGGTATGACGAATGAGCCAACCCGGCCATCGACAAGTGCTACCTCCGGTGCCGCCTCCTCTTCAGGCACGCAACGCTCTTCCCCCAAATCTCGGGCTTACGGATCTAGAAGGGCAGCCTTCAAAATTCTAAGGAAGTTTGTAAATGTCCCCCCTGACACAATGTCCGACAAGGACAAAAAGTCCCTTCAATGGGCAAGAAAACAAACTGGGGAGCACACGCTCCCTCTAAACACTGCAGATTTAGCTCAGAAACGACAGAGGTCGGCTGAGCAGAAAAATCAGGACAGGCAAGATTGTAAAAAGCAAAAGCTTTCCCCTTCAGGGATAACTCGGCCATTTAATGAAATGGCCAAGGAGTGCCTTGTCTGGGCTGTTATTGATGCCAGCAAGGGAGATGGTATCATCTCTCCTGAAAATTGGCTCAAGTTAAGGCAGGCTTTATTCGGAGTCTGCTGCAAGCTGCAGAAAGCCAGCTCCTGTCCTCCACCTACGGTGAACGACGCGGGCTGGTATAAGGGAATCAGGCTGGTTGCGTGCGAAGACCAGCGATCGGCCGATTTCTACAAGCAGGCAATATCCGAGCTGGGGGAACTCTGGCCAGGCGCCAAAATTAAGGCGGTGCTTAAGGAGGAAATCCCCAGTCGGCCAAGATGCAGGACATGGATTCCTTGCTTCCATTCGGATCCAGTGGAAGTCCTGGATATAGTGCGGCTCTTCAATCCGGATCTTCCTACGGGGGATTGGAGGGTGGCCAAGATTGGCGAGCCAGTAGACAATCGGCGGGAGGCTCTTTTCATCATTAATGATGAGGCACTACCAATATTGGATGCCCGCAAGGGTGTTATTAGGTATGGGGTCGAAACATTGATCCTGCGCATCTACCGAAGCGACAGGCCAAAAAGCTCTGTTTCGGGAGATCCGAAAACTGTAAGGCCTGACCCAAAGCGGGTGGCTCAAACGGCCGGAGAGCCGCTTGAAAAAGAGTCTGTCGCCTGTCCGAGGACGACATCTGATGTGGAATCGGATGTTGAATCCCTCTCTGTTGATGGGGTTAGCATCGGTACTACCTCCGAGTTGGGTGGCTGCCTGGACCTCATGACTCTGGATGCAGAGCAAGGGGTTGAGGAGGCTTCTATGTCCGAGGAGGACCTCGACCTAACCCTCATCAACTAAAGCATGATGGTGAAGGTACTGCAGGTGAACCTACACCATTCCATAGCAGCATCAGCTGCCCTGCTGCTCCGCTTGTCCAAGACAGAGGAGGAGCTAATCCTAATCCAAGAACCATGGGTTGCCAAAAACCGGGTTTGCGGGTTACGCACCAATGGATACAGACTGATAGTACCTGACGGCTTGCACAAGCCACGTGTCTGTATTCTTGCTAAGAAAACCATTAAAGTCCTTGTACTGCACAATTTCTGTGACAAGGATAACATGGCTGTCGCAGTGGAAATCGATCAGAGATCATACTGGTTTGTTTCTTCGTACATGGCACACGATCATGGAGATAGCCCTCCTTGCGACATTGTCAAGGGTGTTGTGGCTGAAGCCATGAAAATGGGGGTGCCTCTTTTTCTAGGGGCTGATTCTAATGCGCATCATGAAGTATGGGGTAGGTCCAACACAAATGGCCGTGGTGAGGAACTTCTTGACTTCATCCTTGCCCACGGCCTTTCCATCGCCAACACTGGCAGTGAACCAACCTTCATTACCTCAAATCGTAGGGAGGTTCTTGACGTTACCTTGGTCAGTGGGCGGCACTCACATTTGCTCCGTGACTGGAGGGTTCTACAGGAGTGCTCTTACTCCGACCATAGGTACATTTCGTTTAACGTGGCTGGCCACAGCTCTGATGTGCAGGAAGCCTTTGTTAACAGAAAAAAGACGGACTGGAACTTATTTAAAGTTATGGTCCGATCCTCACTGGAAAATGCTCCCAAGAGCATTGACTGCTACCATGAATTAGATCAGGCGGTTGACACCCTCACTAGTTCTCTCAATTCCGCTTCCAGGGCAGCGTGTAAACCACCCATAGCCAGGGGGAATCCCAAGCCTCCCTGGTGGAATATGGAGATCCGCACCCTGCGAAGAGAGTGTAGGAGGGAGTTCAACAACTCGAAAAGTTCTAATGACTGGTCGATGTACAAAACGAAGCTCAAGGCTTTTAAGTATGCCGTACGCAAGGCAAAGAGGTCCTCGTGGAGATCTTTCTGTGGAAACGTAGAGAGTCTCAGCGAGGCAAATCGCCTTCGCAAGGTCTTAAGCACGACACCAAAGGCTATGGGGTGCATCATGAACCCTGAGGGCATTTGGACTAGTTCGTGCGCAGATACACTAAACGTTCTTATGGACGCGCATTTTCCGGGCAATTATTGCCCTCTAGAAGCGGTGCATCAAACGGAGCAAGCTCACAACTCAACAACGCCGTTCAGAATATCAGATTCTCAACTAAGGTGGGCTATAAACTCTTTTGAGCCGTTTAAATCTCCAGGGCCTGATGGCGTCCTTGCGGCTGACATTCAGCAGTCCATGGAAGTATCGCTACCATGGCTCAGAGAGATCTACAAAGCTTGCCTACGCTTCTCGTATGTTCCCTTCAGCTGGCGGGAAACTAGAGTTGTGTTTATCCCTAAAGCAGGAAAAGTTTCGCATGTTAAGCCGAAGGACTATCGTCCAATAAGTCTTAACTCTGTATTGCTTAAAATATTGGAAAGGATCATTGATTACCATATTAAAAAATCAATAGATCCTGTGCTGATCTCGCAGTCTCAGCATGCCTATACCAGAGGCAAATCGGTTGAGACTGCTCTTCACGTCCTCATTGAGCAGGTTGAGAAATCTCTTGCTCTAAAGGAATATACGCTTGCTGCCTTTTTGGACATTGAGGGAGCATTCAACAACGTACAGTGTAACGCAATTGTTGAGGCACTCTCGGTGTTACACGTCGATGAGCGGCTGATCGCTTTTATTGTGCAGCTTCTTAAAAGTAGAATGGTAATCTCTTCCCTGGGGAATGTCAGCGTAAGACGAGGAGTCAGTACGGGCACACCTCAGGGTGGGGTCTTCTCTCCGCTGCTGTGGAACATCACGGTGAATACTCTCTTAATGAAACTGGACCGTGCCGGCTGCAAAGTGATTGCTTATGCGGACGACATAGTTGTGGCAGTGTCGGGAAAGTATTTATCTACTCTATCGGAGAGGTTAAATCACTCTCTTGACATTCTTTCACGTTGGAGTCGTGAGTGCGGCTTGAATGTGAATCCTAGTAAAACGGAGCTAGTACTGTTTACAAGAAAGTACAAAATTCCCTTATTTGAGTTACCCAAACTAAATGGGGTCTCCATTGGATTGAGCCAGAAGGTCAAGTACTTAGGGCTTATCCTTGACTCGAAGTTGCTGTGGACCTACAATATAGCAGAAAGAGCGCGGAAGGCTTTCAATGCACTCTACTGCTGTAACAGAGCCATAGGAGCGAATTGGGGATTACAGCCTCGTACTGTCGCTTGGCTTTATACTACTGTGGTTGAGCCAATTCTATTGTTTGGGGTAGCGTTCTGGTGGCAGGCTGCTCTTAAGGCAGCCTGCAAACGGCAGCTTGAAAAAGTGCGGAGGATGGCTGCACTGCTGGTAACTGGAGCGCTCCGATCCACTCCTACTAAGGCACTATTCGTGCTGCTTCATTGGCTACCGACCAATCTACTTATCTTACAGCAAGCCAATCTTGCTGCTGTGAGACTTAATTGCATCTCGGCATGGAATAGAACAGAAGTCGGCCATGCGAGAATTTTGGCCGAGGGAGTTCCTGCTCCAGCGGGGTTGACTACATCGCACCGCAATGCCTACTAGATCTGGAGTTCACAACTCGCATTCCTGGTAGGGATGAATGGCGTGATGGCGTCACCCTCGAAAGTGGGCTTGTCCATGTGTTCACCGACGGCTCTAAGCTTAGCAACAGAGTCGGGTGTGGTGTATACTCGGACGAGCTGAATCTTAAGCTGTCCCTCCGTCTACCAGACCACTGTAGTGTCTTTCAGGCAGAGGTTGCGGCTATTTTTCAGGCTATCGACTGGCTTCTGTGTAATCGAATATTCGGGGTCAATATTGGTATTTTCACAGATAGCCAAGCGGCTATTATGTCCCTTGCTGGTCCTTGTACAGTGTCCATCATTGTTGCTGAATGCCGTGCATCTCTTAGGGAGATATCGAGACATTCGGTTGTTCAATTGATTTGGGTACCTGGACATAGGGGGTTTCAGGGCAACTGTGAGGCCGATGAGCTAGCAAGGCTTGGAACTTTGCTACCCGAGGTCTCTTGCTCCTTTTCAATAGGTATACCGATGACATCGGTCAAACTGGCCATCAGGCAAAAATATCTTTAGGACGCTAGGAAGTCCTGGGCAGAGGAATCATCCTGTGCGATAGCAAGGCAGTCCTGGTTATCCATGGATGCGCATCGCACCAGGCAGCTTTAAGGCTTAACTCAAAGCGCTCTGCGTTGCACTGTCGGTGTGTTAACTGGCCACTGCCTCATAGGGCGGCACGCGCAACGACTGGGCGTAGAGTTTAACGATTTTGTCGGAGTTGTGGCTCTGAGGATGAGGAGGAATCCGTCCTCCATCTCATGTGCCAGTGCCCGGCTTTGGCAAGGAGAAGATTGGCGGCACTTGGTGCACCCTTTCTCTCAAATCTGACGGAACTGTCCCGGTCAATTTAAAGGCGATAGTCCGTTTTATCAAAGGAAGCAGATGGTTTCCTGATTTTAGTGAATAGGAGAGAGTCACTAATTTAGTATGGTATCACAACGGGCCTCTCGTGTGCCTATGTGTGCCGGTCGTCAGGTCTCTGGGGGATCGGCAGCCATTTCAACCTAACCTAACCTAGACTATACACCATTCTTGGATAAGTGTAGCGTAAATGTGATTGAGATCTGCCTTAGCACAACTTAGAACCAGACCGAAGTCCAGAACCAAGAGTGCTAAGGTCAAAAGTGGAATGGCTAGTGCCATTCAAGAGCCAAAACAAAAAAGAATTGTCCCGAGAGAAGGGTGCCCTAGAAATGGCCGTGAAGGCCCCTCATCCGCATTGGCGGAGCACCCTTTAAACCAACCCCGACGGATGCTGGAGTTCATGAAATAATGGGGATGGTTTGCTCTCCAAGAAACGGGATGCTACTTAATATTCATCCGTCATGAATACGTAGCCGCAAACTGGTATATAAAAATACCCAGGGACAAAAAGGAGGC
>CANBKX010000337.1:0-33389 GCA_947369275.1 Nemotelus nigrinus
ATATTTCCAAGCAGTGTAAATTTTTGTTAAAATAAATAATTGGGAATAAAAACTGATTGTGTTCGTAGCGCGTCTATGATAGAGAATTGGAAATTTTGAGCCGTGTGTGGGTGCAGGGTGCCTAAAAATAGGCAAGGAATTTTTTTCAAATTTAGATTGGTCAGTACTTCTGAAAAAAACATTGGATCATCGTGAAAATTACAGAGCGTATTGATGTTGACTAAAATTTAACACGTATGGATTTTCAATATAAAGCGGGTAACCCTGTTGCTGTGGCAGGCTGCTGAAAAAAAATCCTTCAAATCAACGACCTTCCTGGAAAATTTTTGATTTTTAACAAAAATTTCAAATCTTTGATAAATCTTATCCCTTGTCCTTCATGTCAAGGTCAAATTTTTCAAATTCCAATTTGCACAAGAACGGCAACCCATCACCAAATTACCTCTAATTTCAGCACTCCAAACTTCTGTTCACGAGAACTGACGACCGGATAATCGGAGCATAATGAAATTTACAGAACGTATTAGTATTAGCTAGGACCAGGTTTGATAGAAGCGATTTTGAAATGCGGGCAACCCAGTGGCAGTGGTACCATCTTGAAAAATCGCTCAGAAAAAAACAGTTTTTTGGCCTATAACTTCTGATTCAGCCATCACATTCAAACGAAATTTACACAATATTTGGATCTTACTTTAGACAACATTTGGTGAAAATTTGGCTGAAAAATTAGAATAGAGTTAGCAGCTATGGTGATTTTTGTCTCCTAAATCTTGCAAACTTGCTCAGCAAAATAAAGCTTTTTTCCCTATAACTTCTGTTCCATTGTAGAAATCAAAACGAAGTTCATGCATTAAATGGACCTTAACGTGAACAAAAATCATGAAAAGGCTGCCAGCTATGACCATTTTTGTAAATTTTTGGAATTTCTTTAATAAGTGAATATGTCTTTAGATTTGCAAATGGGAATGATCCTGCAATAAAAATTAAGAACAAATATTAACGCTATGAAAATTTGAAAAGTTTTGAAGGTGGTTACCCTAAAATTCTTTTCACCCGTATAACTTCCAGCGCAGTGATTCAATCGAAACGAAATTTACTGGTTGGGTTAAACTTAACGTGAAGCAGATTTGGTATATATTTTGCTTTGTTTGGCTAACCAGCATTGGCCATTTTCGTAAATATTGCACCAACAGATGCTTGAAATTACATACTGATATGCAAAGCATTTGCAACAAAAATAAGGAATCAATGTTTAAATGTTCCGAGTTTTCAAACAACGTGTAATCGCTGAAATTTTCGATGAAATCCGATTTTCGAAATGTACCTATACATTTTACCCATAGTATTACTTGTCTACATAGCAAAGCATATATTAAAGTAAATACAAACGATACACAAGATGTTATCGTAAGAAAAACTAATATATTGGAAAAACACGAAGTAAGGTTGTTTTACAGAATGTGAGACACATGTTAAAGTTTTGTGAGCTTACTGATATAAATTACATAGTAAGCAGCTGAAAAAGACTGTATTTTAGTCTGTTTCTGATTGGCTTTTGCCTTATAATAAGAATTACGTATTCAATTAATAAGACAAGACATTGTTAATTTTGTTTCGTCATCTTCGTTATTAGAATGTATGAAGAAATTAAGAGTGTCTGCAGCTTTGAGAGCTTCTTCGATGTTAGGATTCGATCATCCCTTCAGTTTCATCATCGTCACCATTTTCGTCTTCTCTGACTGCTTCGAGTCCTTCGGGGATAATATTTTGCACGATAGGTTTTTTTTTAACCATGCCATTCATGTTCGCCGCAACCATGACCTCTTTTCTTTAAATATTTATACACCAGCACACGTTTCACTTTTAAATTTTAAAGTTTTATCTGGTGTTAGTCTATAAAACAACCCAGTTTCATCGGCGTTAAAGATTTGGTCGTTTGTGAAACTGCGCGCAAATTGGGTCAAACGGTACAAAACCAATCACTTACATAATTTAGGCTCACTGACATTGATTATTCACTTATCTTGCCGGACACAATATTGTGTCTAGTTTTGAAGCGATTGATCTTACTTGGTGTACATGTGAAATTCGGTACATTGAATCGCGAAGCAAATATCTGGGCTTCGTGCTGTAGAATAGGACCACTGACGAGAATTCCCCGGTTTGGTTGCACTTAAAACATTATAGCAGCACTCTCACCAATTCTTATCGCGTTACGATTCAATGGTTACCTCACTTAATCACTATTCGACTCCAAATTTAACAAAATTCCATCACAAAAGTAACTTACATGCTATCTAATCTGTCGAATCGGGATCTTATAACTCTGGATCGTCGAGATGAGTTTTCTCCTTCGATGGGGCCCTTTTCTGCCAATCGAAGCTCGCAAAAAAATCAAGCCTTGAACACGTACTCCACGATTCGTCCTCCTCGTCAAACTTACACTTTTTATTTTTCATGAAACAAGGTATCGTTCATCCGTAGGTTTTCCAGCTCATCGGTTACTAAAAGTACAAAAGAATCTGTTTTTCCCTTCTGCTGCCGCTTCCGATTTCGGGGAGTGCCGTCGTTGGCTACAAATTCCTCACTCCAATCCAGATATATCAAAACGGAAAACAAAGAAAAAGATGTATAAGTATTGTTCCAGCACCTTCAGCCTAGGACCTCCTTACACTCACCAAGCTCAGCCAAAAAAGACCCTTTTCCACCGACCCAGCGCACAGGAAAATTTTCTTGGCGGCAGCGGGATTTTCAACCTCCGTTGGGTGAACTCACCCGATTTCGATTTCACTTATCTGAGTGTTGACTTTCTTATCCACCTCACGATCCAATTTGGGACAGTCTGAACTCACCACCATCTTATCTGTCATTTTACTCTTCGTGACGTTTCTGAATGTCAACATTTGATTGTCCATTTGTTATACTGTGATGTCGTGCGTACCAAGTCTTGACTTTGAGGATGCCTTTTGGCTAATTCCTTTGGACGCATAATCTAGGGAGAAGATCGCATTTACTGTACCTGGCAGGCCCCTGTACCATTTCACGGTCATGCCTTGTGGGCTATGTAACGCACCGCAAATTATGTGCAGACTGATCCATCGGGTTATATCTCATGAGCTGCATGACAAGGTATTTGTCTACCTTGACGACTTACTTATTACAAGTTCGATATTTGATGAGCACTTGGAACTTCTTTCCACAGTCTCACAGCTGTTGCATGACCTCTGCATATTTCACATGCAGCTAAACTCACCATCAATGTCAAAAAGAGTAAGTTCGTTCAAAGTGAAATCAGATACCCTGGCTATGTGGTCAGTGACGGTATCTTGAAGACAGACCGCGAGAAAGTGTCTGGCATCGTCACTTACCCAGTCCCAAAAAGCGCGAAAGACGTGAGAACGTTCATGGGAATGGCAGGTTGGTATCGTCGTTTTGTTCCTAATTTTGCTTCCGTGACAGCACCACTGACAGACTTGTTGAAAAGCAAAAAGGCTTTCCAGTGGACTCAAGGAGCGAAAGTAGCTTTCGATAGGGTCAAAGAACTGTTAGTTTCTGCTCCAGTGCTGGTGAATCCTGACTTCACCAAACACTTTTACATTCAGTGTGACGCCAGCACTACAGGTATCGGAAGCGTCCTGTTTCAGAAGGATGATGATGAGGGAGAGCATCTCATCGCTTATATGTACACGAAATTAAATGCGGTGAAGCGCAACTATAGCATCACAGAGCTAAAATGCTTGGCTGCGATGCACAGCGTCAAGAAATTTCGGGCATATATCGAGGGCCTGCCCTTTACCATCATCACTGATCATGCTAGCCTTACGTGGCTCATGAGCCAACAGGACCTCTCTGGGAGATTTGCCCGGTGGAGTTTGAAGCTACAGGGCTTTGATTTCATAGTTGAGCATCGCAAAGGGTCACAGAACATCATACCCAATGCTTTGTCAAGGACACATGGATGCAGCGAGGAGGTGATGGCCGTTACTGGATGTTTGCCAGAGCACCATCGCGTGGCTGCAATAATTCTCGATTCAGCGTTCCAGGATTAACAAAATGTTGAGTTGGTGAATGAAGTGATCAAACAGCCAGACCGTTTCATGAACGTTTATGTTCGGGATGGGCGGGTATACATTACCACCAGCATGACAGGAACGCTGACCACTGACATTCCTACAACTAAGTTATGGGTACCAGAAATCCACAAGTAAGAGCTGATTCTCCGTGCTCATGATGATCCATTGGGCTCTCATTTCATTATTCGGAAAACTATCGAGCTTTTACAGCGGTATTATTATTGGCCTCGTTTAAGGCAAGACGTTGCAGAGCATATCAAAGCTTGTAAAGTTTGCAAGCGAGTCAAGCCTCCATATGCTGTGATGCGACCACCGATGGGTTCGTCCAGAGACACGGGTCGACCATTACAGCGCTTGTTTGTGGATTTCATGGGCCCATGCCAACGGTCAAAACATTGGAATGTGCAGCTATTCGTGGTGCTCGACCACTACACCAAGTTTGTGTGCCTCAAGGCCTTGCCGAAAGCTCCTGCTGAGGCCGTGATCCAATATCTGAACGAAATTTTCCTGACCTTTGGAGTGCCTGAATTCCCTCACTCCGACAATGGTGTTCAGTTTACTGCAAAGGCATTGGCTAATTTCTTAGGAGAAAATGGGGTCGAGCAGATATTCACTCCCTTGTATTCGCCTCAAGCCAATGTTTCAGAGCGAGCAAAACGAAGTATCCTCAACGCAATCAGAAGCTACATAGGGGATGAACACCGGAATTGGGATGAGCATTTAGTGGAATCATTTGCAGCCTTTCGAAATGTTGTACATGAGGCGAATGAATGTTCCCCCATTTCCTGATGTTTGGTTACCATCCTATCAAAGGCTTTATAGGGGACAAACACCGGCATTGGGATGAACATTTACTGGAATCATGTGCAGCCTTTCGAACTGTTGTAAATGAGGCGACTGAATGTTCCCTCCATTTCTTGATATTTGGTTACCACCCTATCCAGCATGGCTCTGATTAAGCTCTTTTGCAACAGTTGAACGCGTTCGAGGATGGGGAGGTCAAACTGAACGCTCATTGTGATCGACTGCGGCTAATACACGATCGAGTGAAGGAGAAATTAACACAGACCTACACAAAGGGCGCTCCAAGATACAATTTGCGCAGCCAGGTCAAAACCTTTGTTTCGGAGCAGGAAGTTTTCGTCCGAAATCACGCTCTCAGTAGTGCGGTGGACCCTTTCGCGGCCAAGCTTGCCCGGAAGTTTGTTCGTGCTAGGGTTCATCGTCCACGAGGTCTTGTGGCATACGAACTGGAAGACAAGAAAGGACATTCAATGGGGGTCCATCACGCCAAGGTCACCCGATACATCGGTGGCCCGGCGATGAGATCTTTTTCCTGGCGTGAGTCGCCCCCATGCTGTTGCGGCCAGCTGTTTGCCGCCACTCACTTAACCTATAAAAACAAAAAAAAAACAAAAACAAAAAAAAATATCAAAACATACGGGCGGGGCGGTTCGAATGTCATTCCACTCACTTAGTGTCATCGACATCTAACGGCTTTCGAGTTGCATTGCCTGTATACTGATAGGTTGACCGGTTATTGCTTTGCAAGCATCGCAAAATATTAAGAAAGAAACAATAACAACGAATCAGTACAGTTCAAATGCAATTGCTTTGATTGAATGTCGCCGGCACCTAAGAGCGTTTGAACTGCACTGCTTGATGCTCAAGCGATGACCGGTCATTGCTGGATGGTATGTATTATTACGAGAGATGGCAGCAATGGGATAATATGCGGGGGATAATCAGCTGGAAAACTGAGCTGACTGGTTGGTGGGTTAGCTCGAGAAGTTGGGTTTTGGCTCTTGAGCGGTTGAAATGGAAAAATGGCGCTGTATGATGGGGCCGTATCGGTGTTTGGTTTGAACTGAATATTTGAAGATATTTGGATTTTGGAATGATGGTTCAACTTTGGGAGAAGAAAAGGAAATGAAGCGATTGAGAGTGCAGTTTTTTGTCCAAGAGTGTTTGGGAAAACATTTTGTATCTGGATCCACGATTGGTAGAAAAAAAATTTCAAAATCGAAAGTGGATTCGTGAAATCGAAAGTAGATTTGTGAAGGGAAACTGTATAAACCATAGCGTTACTTGGAACTGGAATTGAAGTGAAACCGTGACAATCATCTTAATGTTGATGTTTTGGTGAATTTGTTAGTGGAAACACAATAATTAATTAACGTTTTATTTTATTTTTTATTTTATTCATTAACCAAGCAAGGTACAAGTTACATAAACAATACAAAGCAAAATAGAAAATCGAAAACTTAATATGAGTATATAAAAGTAATACGAAAAAAAAAAAAATTAAATAAATCAAATAATTAACAAATAAGTCAATAATAATAAATAAATAACGAATATATAAAACATTGACAAATAGCTTAACATAAGGAGTTGCGGATGGCTTGGAAAAGGGAAGATTTGAAGGATACTTTTGAGACCGTTGGGGAAAATAGATTACTTATGCTATTGAATATCCTGCAGCATCTATTAATCGGCTCATTAGCTGCGTAAGTAGTGGAATGTGGATATTTCTTAAGAAAACTAGAGGATCTGGTGCTCCTTACAGGGTTATTTAACACCATTTTATTATTAAGAAACTCAACTCTGATAACGCCTCTAATGACGTCAAATGTGAAGCAGGCCGAAATCATCTTTCTTCTGGATGCAAGTGGCAATAAGTTTAGCTGACCCAGGCGAAACTCATATGGAGGAAGGGCGCTAAAATCGTAAGGGTTGTATAGATCTCTCAATGCGAAAAGTAAGGATTGCTTTTGAATGGACTCGAGTCTTTTACTGTGGGTCTCAAAAGCCGGATTCCAGCAAATATAAGCATATTCGAGAATGGGGCGTACAAGTGAGATCTATAAGGATCTTGTGACCCACAGGTTACGAAATTCCTTCGCTCGCCTTTTGATGAAGCCTAACTGTTTGTTTGCACGGGAAAGCATTTTATCATAATGCAAGGTGAAGCGGAGTCTCTCATCCAAGACAACACCAAGGTCAACAACGTTTTCAACTCGAGCTAACAAATTATTGCCGAGGAAGTACGTATTGTATGAGACGGTGTGTTTTCGGGAAAAACTTATAACTTGGCACTTAGCAATGTTGAGAGAGAGAGCTTGTTTTCATTGCACCAATGATCAAGTGAATCAAGTTTAGATTGGAGAAAGAGTGCATCGGATTTAGATTTAATGATGTGATAGACTTTGAGACCTTCGGCATAAAGTAAATGAGGTATATTTGTTAGGACGTCAGATAGGTCAGAAATGAATATATTAAAAAGAAGTGGGCCAAGATGGCTACCTTGTGGTACACCAGAGCTAGCAGAGATATTTTTTGATAAGAGTCCTTGAAATTTTACCAGTTGTGTTCGATTTCGAAGGTAGGAAGTCAGCCAGCTAAGCAAAGATCTGGCAAATCCGAATTTCTGGAGTTTTAGAATTAAGGTAGGGTGGTCAACTCTGTCAAAAGCTTTACTAAAGTCTGTATAGACTGCGTAAATTTGGCATCCTTTCTCCACTTTACACAGCACATCTGAGATTAGGACTGTCAAATTCGCGGTAGTTGAGCGACCTTTTCTAAAACCATGTTGTTGCTCGTTCAGACGAGAGTCAACAAGTGGAGAAAGTTTATCGTACACAATCTTTTCAAAAAGTTTCGGAATTGAAGATAAGATGGCAATGCCCCTATAATTTCCGATACAGCGTCTATCACCATTTTTGAATATGGGTGTGACATATGAAAGTTTCCAGCAAAATGGGAAAACTCCAGACGAAAGTGATCTGTTGAAAAAAATATGAAAGGGAGTTATTAACTGCTCTACACACTTGCGCAAGAAAGTTGGAGGAAGAAGATCGGGCCCAGGGCCTTTGTTGCAGTCGAGTTCCAAAATAGCTTTACGTATTTCGTCACGTGTAATTTCAATTTGGCCGACAAAATCTGTAGGAGTAGGATGAGAGAAAGACAGGTGTGAGTTTGATGGGTCTGGTGCATTAAAAATATTCTGGAAACTATCTGCGAATAAATCACAAATCTCATTAGGAGAGGAAGAAGTGATATAATTTAAGAACATCGACGAGGGATATCCAGTGGTTTTTCACTTCGCATTTACAAAATCGTAAAATTTTTTCGGGTCGCGGATTATATTTTCGCCCGTTGTTTAAATTTAATTGGCATAAGCCTCGTGAGACTTTGCTGAAAACTGCTTAGCAACTTCATTATATTCATCCTGAATAGCAGAACTAACGTCGATATTGTTTTTAATCCGCTTATAAAGTTTGTTCCTACGATTTCGCAAATGCCTAAGGTCCCTATCAAGCCATGGCTCAGACAACTTTTTCTTTTTTTTATCTTAGGTACATATCTTTCAACGGCGTCAAAGATTTTGTTATAAAAAGTGGAAATGGCTTCCTCAAGATCTAACGTTGAAAGAGTATTCGTCCAATCTATAGCGTAAAGGTGATGGTGAATGCTTTCATAATTAGCATTAAGAAAGTCATATACAATTGAATTATTGTACGCTCTTAAGTAAATAGAATCAGAAATGGGAAGTTCAACTGATAGTGCAGTGTGGTGTAAACTATTTGTAAAAAGATGCTCTGCGTCATTAGTTGGACTTACCACTACTTCGTCATAAGCGTTAGTGAACTCTAGATTCAACCAATTACCATTTTGGTTAGGAGTCGGACAAACTTGCTGCAAATCGTTGCCATAGAAGGTACTCGTCAGGTTGAGGTCGTTGGAATCTGACAGGTTTACAGGGAGAAGGTAAGTATCAATTTCATCGGGAATAAAATATAGATTGGGGCGATTGAAATCTCCCAAAAATATGACTTTGTCTTTTTCGTTAAGAGATGATACGAAGGAAGATACTGATTCACATAGATGGTTGTATACTGATTCGTCGGATCTGGGTGGAATATAAACTACACCAATGTAAATCGACGTATTATTGAAAGAGATTTGAACAATTAAGTGCTGGAACATTACGTTTGGTGTGGTATCGATGCGTCTGCTTGGAAGTGTATTACTCACAGCAATTAAGACACCACCTCCTCGCGTCTGACCTGTAGAGCAGTAGTCGCGATCATCTCTGTAAATAGTCCAGCTGCTGTCGAGAATTTCTTCGTTTTTATGTGAATCATTAAGCCAAGTTTCGGTGAAGGCAAGTAAATTAAAATGGCACGATTTGGCGTCGAGATAAAGTTTAGATAATTTTCCTCTCATACCACCACAATTATGGTAAAACAGTTTGAGATTTTTGTGTGTTTTGTTAGGAAAAATTCCTAACAGGGTGGTCTACTCTTTGAGGAGATGTAGACGTCGTCAAGTTACTATTTGATATGGAATTTCCCGTTGCCGCTGTTGGTGCAACGTTTGCAGTCGCCTTGTTATGGTTTCTCAACGGACATAAATTGGCCGCGTTATTGCAAGCTTTTAGAGGAGAGGAAATACTAGAAACAGGCAATATCAGCATTTTGGAACAGTTGGAGCTAACAAAGGATGGACCTCTAGAGAAGCGGTCACGTATAGTTGTAGGAGGCTGAAGGTCAGTATCTATGAGAGAAGGAGTTTTAGGAGTAGATAGAAAGTAAGGTTTGTGCTTGGAGGAAATATCGCAGGTAAGGGCATTTGGGTGTTTACATTTTTTTTCTACAATATTCTTTCTTGTCTTACTGCTAATTTTGCTGCTAACTTTCTTCCAAGGGCTGAACGTGATTCCTTTCCAATCGAACTTGCCATTATTTCCATTGAAGTCCATAAAAAGCCAGGCATATTTGGCTGGTATAACAGCCTTGTACCGCTTAGGTGATTTATATTTCCGCTGGGGTAGTTGTTCGAGATTGTAATCGGTGATGCAGAAATCGACTTCCAGAAGTCTTCCCAGCCATCCATCATCAGCATTGTAAGGAACTTTATTCACGTAGAATGCCAATTGGTTTCCTTTGATGGGTATTTTCGAGCATGCTTTCTCAACACGATTGTGCCTGTTAGCAGTCTTAAGTTTTTGTAGGCAAGTGGTCCAATCGCGTTCGGACCAAAAAGTGCCAAATTTGTAGATCGATGCTGCGTCGGAATCTGAAGATAAGCGCAAATCAGGGCATGGAGTTGGTGGTGCAGTAATGTTTAACAGCTCTTTTATAGGTGAGGAAGCTTTGTCCTGCATAGATGTCCTCTTACAGGTTATTGAGATGTTTGACGAACTGTTATGATCTACCATAAGTAGTTCCTGGTGTAGCGACTGCTCGTTCAACAAACGATGTTTTATATTCTCATCGATCAGGGTCTGCTGGGCGACCCTTAAACCTTCGAGTTGGCCGCTCAATTCATCGAATTTTAATTGTTGTGTAGATAACCCATCAGTTATGGAATCAAAGTGTGGTTTGATCATTCTCGTCAGTTTTAATTTTACATTTTCTAGTCCATCTGTGCTGCTAGCTTGGGAAATGTTATTTGATTTTCTGGAGGATGAGAATTGTGCAGCAATGGATTCTATTTTGTCCGCTAACATATAAATTTTTTCGTCCAGCGTGTCCAAAGACTTTGCGAAATTTATGTTACTGTTGTTGTTATTTGACGCGGAAAGAGCTGACGTAAACCCATCGAAATGCTGTGTCAGTTCGATTAGAATTTCTTCATTTGCTTTTATCTGGGCTTGTTGTTTCGAAATTAAATGATCTTTTTCAGCATTCAACGTTCCAATAAAGCTGATTATGCTGTCGTACATACTCTTCATGAGTCGGTCAACATTTTGGCAGTCTGTGCAAATAAAATGGCTATCGAGGTAGGGATAATACCAATCCCTTGGAGCGCTCATGCAAGCGCCATGCAATTTTCTGTTGCAGAAAGCCTTGCAAGTAACAAATTTCAAGGTATTATCGAAGGCAAAGCAGTTCTCCAAGCTGCACTTGAAATTCATCATGCGCGCAAATGTTTGTGAAGGTGCCCAAAGGTATGCAGGATTTTTTTGGAAGCATATGATGATTCGATCGTAAAAGCGCCCAACGATATGCAACAACAATTAAGATTGAATAAAAACTTTTTGATTTTAAATGAAAGATTTATGAAAAATTTCAATTTTGTCAATGAAATCGTGAAAAATTCAATGCAGATAAAACACGTAACACCTGGGATCGATCCGTGGGTCACCTGCGTGGAAGTCCGTTGATAGAACCGCTGAGCCACCAGCTATTTTGATGTCGATTGTCCAAAATAAAAACTAAATTAGATCAATTGTCATCTGATCTAATATAATAATTTTTTTTTCTTAGTAGTTAGGTTAGGTTAGGTTAACGTGGCTGCCGATCTTCAGAGGCCTGACGACCAGCACACATAGGCACAGGAGAGGCCCGTTGTGATACCACAATATTTTAGTGACTCAATTCTACTCACTAAAGTCAGGAAACCATTTGCTTCCTTTGAGAAACCGGACTATCCCCTTTAGCTCTACCAGGGACAGTTCCGTCAGGTTTGAGAGAAAGGGTGCACCAAGTGCCACCAGTCTTCTCCTTGCCAAAGCCGGACACTGGCACATGAGGTGAAGGACGGTTTCCTCCTCATCCTCAGAGCCACAGCTCCGACAGAAGTCATTAAACTCTACGCCCAAACGTTGTGCATGCCGTCCTATGAGGCAGTGGCCCGTTAGAACGCCCACAGTGCAACGAAGGGCGCTTCGAGTTAAACCTAAAAGCTGCCTGGTGCGATACGCATCCATGAGTACCCAGGACTGCCTTGTTATCACACAGGAAGATTCATCTGCCCAGGACTTCTTAGCGTCCTCAAGATATTTTTGCCTTATGGCCAGTTTGACCGATGTCATCGGTATACCTATTGAAAAGGAGCAAGAGACCTCAGGTAGCAAAGTTCCAAGCCTTGCTAGCTTATCGGCCTCACAGTTGCCCTGAAAACCCCTATGTCCAGGTACCCAAATCAATTGAATAACCGAATGTCTCGACATCTCCCTAAGAGATGCACGGCATTCAGCAACAATCTTGGACATTGTACAAGGACCAGCAAGGGATTTAATAGCCGCTTGGCTATCTGTGAAAATACCAATATTGACCCCGAATATTCGATTACACAGAAGCCAGTCGACTGTCTGATAAATAGCCACCACCTCCGCCTGAAAGACACTACAGTGGTCTGGTAGACGGAGGGACAGCTTGAGGTTCAGCTCATCTGAGTATACACCACTCCCAACTCTATTGTTTAGCTTTGAGCCGTCAGTGTACACATGGATAAGCCCATTATCAAGGGTGATACCATCACACCATTCCTCCCTGCATGGAATGCGAGTTGTAAACTCCAAATCCAGTATGCATTGAGGGGCGATGTAGTCAACAACCGCTGGTGCGGGTACTCCCTCGGCCAAGATCCTCGCATGACCGAACTCTGTCCTATTCCATGCTGAGATACAATTTAGTCTCACAGCAGCAAGATTAGCTTGCTGTGAGATCAGTAGGTTGGTTGGCAGCCAATGTAGCAGCACAAACAGTGCCTTAGTAGAAGTGGAGCGGAGCGCTCCCGTTACCTGTAGTGCAGCCATTCTTCGCACTTTTTCAAGCTGCCCTTTGCAGGTAGCCTTAAGAGCACCCTGCCACCAGAACGCCACCCCAAACAACAGAATTGGTTCCACCACAGCAGTGTAAAGCCAAGCAACAGTACGAGGCTGCAATCCCCAACTCGCTCCTATGGCCCTTTTGCAACAGTAAAGTGCGTTGAAAGCCTTCCGAGCTCTTTCTGCCACATTGTACGTCCATAGTAACTTCGAGTCAAGGATCAGCCCTAAGTATTTGACCTTCTGGCTCAAGTTAATGAAGACCCCATTTAATTTGGGTAACTCAAAATCAGGAACTTTGTACCTCCTTGTAAACAGCACTAGCTCCGTTTTATTAGGATTCACATTCAAGCCGCACTAACGACTCCAACGCGAAATTATGTCAAGAGAGTGATTTAACCTCTCCGATAGCGTAGATAAATACTTTCCCGACACTGAAACAGCTATGTCGTCGGCGTAAGCAATCACTTTGCAGCCGGCGCGGTCCGGCTTCCTTAGAAGAGTATTCACCGTGATGTTCCACAGCAGGGGAGAGAGAACTCCACCCTGAGGTGTGCCCGTGCTGACTCCTCGTCTTACGCTGGCATGACCCAGCGTAGAGATTACAACTCTACTTTTGAGAAGCTGCACAATAAAAGCAATCAACCGTTCATCCACATGCAGCACCGAGAGAGCCTCAACAATTGCGTTAGAATTAACGTTGTTGAAGGCCCCCTCGATGTCCAGGAAGACAGCAAGCGTGTATTCCTTTAGAGCCAGAGATTTCTCTACTTACTCAATAAGGACGTGAAGAGCGGTCTCAACAGACTTACCTTTGGTATAAGCATGCTGCGACTGCGAGATCAGCATAGGATCGATAGATCTTTTAATATGGTAATCAATTATCCTTTCCAAAATCTTTAGCAGGACGGAGTTAAGACTTATTGGACGATAGTCCTTCGGCTTAACATGCGTAACTTTTCCTGCTTTAGGAATAAACACCACTCTAGATTCCCGCCAGCTGGTGGGAACATACGAGAAGCGTAGACAAGCGTTATAAATCTCCCTGAGCCAAGGTAGCGATACTTCCATGGACTGCTGAATGTCAGCCGCAAGGACGCCATCAGGGCCCGGGGACTTAAACGGCTCAAATGAGTTAATGGCCCACCTCAGTTGAGAATTTGATATTCTGAACGGCGGGATTGAACTGTTATTTTGCTCCGTCTGACACGCCACTTCTAGAGGGCAATGATTGCCCGGAAAGTGTGCGTCTATCAGTACTTTGAGAGTATCTGCGCTCGAACTAGTCCAAATGCCCTCAGGATTCATGATGCACCCCATAGCTTTTGGTGTCGCGCTTAAGACCTTACGAAGGCGATTTGCCTCGCTGAGACTCTCCACATTACCACAGAAAGATCTCCATGAGGACCTCTTTGCCTTACGTACGGCATACTTAAAAGCCTTAAGCTTCGTTTTATACATCGACCAGTCATTAGATCTTTTTGAGCAATTGAACTCCCTCCTACATTCTCTTCGCAAGGTACTGATCTCCTTATTCCACCAGAGGGGCTTGGGATTTCCCCTGCCCGTGGGTGGCTTACAAGCTTCCCTAGACGCGAAGTTGAGAGAACTAGTAAGGGTGTCAACTGCCTTATCCAGTTCATGATAGCAGTCAATGCTCTTAGGAACAATTTCCAGTGAGGATCGAATTAGAGAATTAAATAGCTTCCAGTCCGTCCTCTTTCTGTTAATAAAGGCTACCTGCTCGGCAGAGCTGCGGCCAGCCACGTTGTACGATATGTACCTGTGATCAGAGTAAGAACACTCCTGTAGAACCCTCCAGTCACGGAGAAGTCGCGAGTGCCGCCCACTAATCAAGGTAACGTCAAGCACCTCCCTTCGGTTTGAGGTAAGGAAGGTCGGTTCGCTGCCAGTGTTGGCGATGAAGAGGTCGTGGGCAAGGATGAAATCAAGAAGTTCCTCGCCTCGACCATTTGTATTGGAGCTACCCCATACTTCGTTATGAGCGTTAGCGTCAGCTCTCAGTATCAGCGGCACACTTGTTTTCCTGGCTTCAGCCACGATCCCCCTGACAATGTCGCAGGGAGGGCTAGTGCCATGATCATGTGCCATATAGCAAGAAGCAAACCAGCATGGTCTTTGGTCGCATTCCACTGCAACAGCCATGTTATCCTTGTCACAGAAGTGATGTAATACAAGGACATTTATGGTTTTCCTGACAAGAATACAGGCACTTGGCTTACAAGAGCCGTCAGGTGTTATCAGTCTGTATTCATTGGTGCGTAACCCACAAACCCGGTTGTTAACAACCCATGGTTCTTGGATGAGAATTAGCTCCTCCTCTGTCCTAGATAGGCGGAGTAGCAGGGCAGCTGATGCTGCTATGGAATGGTGAAGATTTACTTGGAGTACCTTCACCATTAATGAGCTAGTTTATTAGGGTTAGATCAAGGTCCTCCCCCTTGGACATAGAATCCGTCCCAGCCTCTTGCTCTGCGCCCAGAGTCATGAGGTCCAGGCAGCCACCCAACTCGGAGGCAGTTCCGACACTAACCCCATCGGCAAGGAGGGATTCCAAATCCGATTCCTCATCAGATTTCTCCCTCAGAGAGATATCAGACCCTTTTTCAGGTGGCTCCACTGTCGTTTGGGTCAGGCTTGGCAGGTATCGTATCTCCCGAAGCAGAGCTCTTTGGCCTGTCGCTTCGATAGATACGTAGGGCCAGTTTTTCGACCCCGTACCTGATGATGCCCTTTCGAGCATCCAATGCCGGCAGCGCCTTATCGTTGATGACGAAGAGGGCTTCCCGCCGATTGTCCACCGGCTCACCAATCTTCACAACCCTCCAATCCTCCGTAGGAAGATCAGGGTTGAAGAGCCGAATAATGTCCAAGACCTCCACTGGATCCGAATGGAAAGCAGGAATCCATGTCCTGCATCTTGGCCGACTGGGGATCTCATCCTTGGACACCACTTTAATCTTGGCGCCTGGCCAGAGTTCCCCCAGCTCGGAGATAGCCTGCTTGTAGAAATCGGCCGATCGTTGGTCTCCACACGCGACCAGCCTGATTCCCTTGTGCCAGCCCGCGTCATTCACCGTAGGTGGAGGACCCGAGCTAGCCTTCTGCAGCTTACAGCAGACTACGAAAAGAGCCTGCCTTATCTTGAGCCAGTTTTCGGAGGAGATGATTCCATCTCCCTTGCTGGCATCAATTACAGCCCAGACAAGGCACTCTTTGGCCATTTCATTAAACGGCCGAGTTATCCCTGAAGGGCTAGTTGTTGTCTTCTGCTTTTTGCAGTCCTGCCTGCCCTGGTACTTCTGCTCAGCCGACCTCTGTCGTTTCTGAGTTGTACCTGCAGGATTTAGAGGGAGCGGGTGCTCCCCAGTGTAAGATTTTGCCCATTCAAGGGACTTTTTGTCCTTGTCGGACATTGTGTCAGGGGAGACGTTTTGAAATTTCCTCAGAACTTTGAAGGCTGCCCTTCTAGTTCCGTAAGCCCGAGATGATTTGGCGGAGGAGCGTTGCGTGCCTGAGGAGGAGGTGGCACCGGAGGTAGCACTTGTTGACGGACGGGTTGGCTCATTCGCCGCTACCTTCCCGTCACACTGGCCACAAATGGGCTTCGTGGCTTTCACAAGGCCAGGCTTGGTGACCAGAGCCCCGGAAACGCCGGAAACAGGGGTTGAGGAAGAGCTGATCGGCCGTGGAGCTGGCTCATGCGTCATGTCTCCACAGCCTTCTGTAAGCTTAGTCGCTGTGCCGGTAGCCATTGGAGCTGACTCATTCGTCATGTCTCCACGAACTACAGCAGCCTTAGTCTCAGTCTGCAGAGCTGGCTCATTCGCCATATCTCTACTTCCTGCGACTTTAGCTGCAATCGCTGACACAGCCATTTTTGTCCCCCCCTTCACATAAGGGGTTGGATTAATTTTGTTGTCAGGCTTTTGCCTGACGAGTTTTGGTTTATTATTGTTTTTTGTATTCATTCTTTAAGGGTCCCCACTCAAAGCCGCTATCCCAAGTCCGATTGTGTAGTCACCTTTAATGATCCCATGGTAATCTAATGCAAGCAAGGAGGCCATGCGAGGGTTGCCACCAGCCCTTATGGGGACAAGTGGTCAGAGCCGGATCGGTGCTAATCAGGAGTTCAACTCAACTGAACATACACCACCAACTTAATGGCGACGAGACGAGAGAACGTACTAAGAGGCCTGCCAGGGTTTTAACGGGACGGAGATGATCGTATTAACCCGGAGCCGTTCACGAAGCGGATTTCACTCCGTCGCTACCGTGCCTGAGGACGACTAGGTCCGGAATGCTACGACCACCAGCCCAAGTGCAACAACGAGTCGTTAGACAAAGAGAAGTCCGAGGACGAAAGCGGTCGTGATCATGAAGAGAGTCTAGATCATTTAGCATTACCCAGGATGCACCGCGAGGAGGCGATCTAGTTTACATCCCTCTTAGTAGTTGATTTCGGGGATTATTTTTGCACAATATTTATTGGATTCGTTGTTTTTATAATGAGTTTTCATGTAAATTTCAGGGAGAAAAAAAACCGGATCGCACTGTTCAGGATCGAACCGAAGGACTTTCGCGTGCAAGACCGCAACAGTTCAGTCGAACTACGGGCAGTTTAACGCTTTGCAAATTTAAAATAAAACTAGAATGTCACGAGAGACAATTTGCACAGTACAAAATATTTTAACTGTTGTTTGAAAATAACTGTTTTGGAAAATGAAAAATGAGAAATTTAACATTTCACTTAAGCACAAAAAATTTGCAAGAAAGAAAATGGGGTCAGATAGCACTATTATGTGTATATGCACAGTTCAAGTTAGTTGCAGCAGAGAAACCGAGTCGACCTCTCGGAGTTTCGCTGCTGTCGCGATAACGACCAAAGTTCCGCGACTTTGGAATTTGAAAACTTTACGTCGTGTTGAAAAGGCATTCACAAAAACGCCAAAAAACTCAGGAAAAGGCCGTCGAAAACTCGAAAAGTTCAGAGCCGAACGAAGCAACGACAGAAATACGAGCTATGAAGCACAATATTAATGCTATAATAAATCGACTACACTGTGGAAAGTTGATTTTTGTCCGCACTATTTTCAATTTGCGACACGATATGTAGACAGAAGGACACGACAATCTTTGATATGTAGACAGAAGGACATGACAATTTTGAGTTGACTTATTTTCCTCATGACGAATAAACTTTTACTTGGAAAAAGGATAACGGATGAATGGACAGTGTCGGAAGCTGGTAAGATGTTGTATTTTTGAAAAAATGATGTTTTGGAGAGATGTTTTGGTGCTGAAAATGGATACTGTACACAATGAACAACAAGTGAAAACATGTACTGAATTCGGAATAACTTCGTGATTCTATTCGTCAGCGATATCTCCTGTCGAACCATGCCAACCTGAATAGAAACCTGACGCCGAGTATACCTGTCAAAATTGTTAATGTTTTCTCACATTGGAATTCAACATCACCTTCTCTGACAGATAAACAGATAATTGTTGCAGAAAGCCGAACTAACTATTAATATTTCATAATACCATATATTCGTTTTTCATTTATGATCCTTCATTTCTGGAAAAAGGTTACAGTGATCCCCGAGAGTATGGTACCGTAATCCGGATCTAACTGGTAAGTGAATAATTTGTATTTTTATTTTTTGTTGATTTTAATATTGAATTTGTTTTCTTTCAGGAATTGCTAAGATTTTGGATTTATTGATTGAAAATATTTATGAGTTTAGTATATTCATTTAATTTAATATTTTTTTTTTAAATCTTGCTGATAGATCTGGCGTTTTTGTTTATTACATGGTTTATGCACTGATTCAGCAGAGAAGTAATATGGTCTACTTAATCCAAATAAAGTTCAGTGGAGCCAGGTATGGGCTTCCTTTTTTTTCATTCCTGTAGTTTTTCCCTTATGCTGTGATTTTGATTATTCTTTACGCGTGACACAGCTAGGGCTAGATCTGCTCCTCAAACTAACCACGACACCAGCGACTGTCTCGGCCGCTGTTCACAGCTATTCCGCAACAGTGTCAAGAGAAAAGTGCCATTTCTGCATGGCCCAATTCAAGTATCTGGAGTATGTGGTAGACCTGGAGGGGCTGCATGTGGATCCTCAGAAAGTGAAAGCCATAAGTGAGTATCCCTGGTCGGGATCAGTGAAGCAAGTCAGACAGCTGTTGGAGATGGTATCATGTTACCGTCGGTTTATTCTGGATCATGGTTCTAAGGTGGCCCCACCAAGCGATCTTTTAAAAAAGGTCATACGTTCAACTGGTCCAGTAACTGTGGACGGGCTTTCACTGGCTGTAAACATAAGTTGTCCACCGCACCGGCTTTGTCGTTTCCAGACTTCGACCTCGCTTTAAAGGTTCAAACCGACGCTTCAAATGTGGGTATAGGAGCGATGCTGAGGCAGGCGTACTCTATGGGGGAAAAGATAGTATGTTATTTGCACAGGAGAGAAGTTACTCTACAACAGAAAGGGAGTGTTAAGCGGTGCTATGGGCCGTCGGAAAATTCCACCTTTATTTCGTGGGAACCCGTTTTATAGTAACAACGGACCATCACTCACTGGTTGGGCTGAATAAGATTCAGGATCCAACCAGGAATTTAGTGTGATGGGCGGTGCGTTTTCAACAGTTTGAATTTGAAGTTTTTCATAGGAAGGGCAAAGAGCATTTGGTTCCCGGCGCACTATTGCGGGCTATCGTGGAAGTAGACAGCATATCGACTTTTCAAATGTCGGATAACTGGGTTGCTAAAATGATGGGAAACGTTCGAGATTGCCCGCGGAGGGATTCAAATTAGAAGGTCGTGAGTGACACGCTCTGGAAGCAATTTCCCGGTAGAGGTTAGCGGGGAGAACAATACCGCCTGGAAGTGGGTAGTGTCGAAAGCAGAAAGGGATACCATCCTAAAACGGTGTCATGACAACCTGAAAACTGCGCAAATGGGAGCCGCTCGGACGTTGGCGCGTGTTGCACAAAACCACTACTGACCTCGAATGCGGTCTGACATTAAAGAATATGTCAGAAGGTGTAAAGTGTGCCTCGCGTGGAAAGTAGAGCGAAAGGCATCAATAGGCCTGATTTCGTCTAGAGCGGGGGTCGCAAAATATCCGTGGGAGATGGTCTGCTTAGATCTGGTGAGGCCATTACCCAGGTTGACTCGGGGTCATAGCTATATATTGACGGTGGTGGACGATGTCGCCAAGTTGTGGGTATTACCTCCAATGCCAACTGCGACGGCGTCAACGGTTTCCGTTTATTGGAAGAAAACGTTTGCTCAGTCTTCGGCGTACCGAAAGTGCTGATTTGTGACCATTGAGTGCAGTTTAGGGGTAGACAATTCAGCCAAGCGATGGAAGTGGAAGTGAGTTAAAACCGCTCTTTATCATCCTCAAGCTATCCCAGCAGAGAGACGGAACCAAGAGATTAAGTGTATGCTAAGATGTTAAGTGGATGCCAAGATGACAATCATCGTTCTTGGGACAAAAACCTGGCCAAGATAGTGTACGCGTTACGAACGTACAAGCACGAGATCACCGGTTTCCCTCCCTACTTCCTGAGTTCCTTATAGGGAAATGGTTACTTATAGGGAAAGAGTGGAGCCCCCCGTTGACGCACGAAGGGACTTATCGCCGACGACGAAAGCCCGGGCACTGGAAGAAATCCTCGTAGATGTGACACAGAGGATGAAGAAAGCGGCTACTCTTTGTAAAGGTCGCTACGGCCTTCGTCGACGAGCAGAAACCGTCCGAGTAGAAGATTGCGTGTGGAGGAGACACTACGCACAATCCGAGGCAAACAAGTACTTTTCCGCTAAACTGGCTCCGGCGTTCGTCGGACCTTTAACGGTTGCGAAACAAATGTCAGCTGCAATATATGAGTTATTCGACGAAAAGGGAAATAGTGCAGGCATATGGCACCCAAAGGACCTCAAGTGGTATGTGCCGTGGTTGAGATATACCAACAAATATTGATATCTTACAGGATTGATGTATAAGGAATTATAAGTTATAGTTCGAACTCGTTAAGCATGACAAAAATATCAATATTTAGGAATGGTGGCGGGGCTAAGCAACAAGAGCAATAGGTTAAATTAGATGTAGTAATCTATTATGAAACTAATTCGGTGGTGGTTAGATAGTAAGATTTGGGAAGTATGTGGTGAGGGATTAATTGGAATTAAATCCAGTGTCTATTAAGCGAGCAGATTCTTTTATCTCCCCGCAGGTAACCGAATACAATATCCGTCCACGCAAAAATATTGGTCGAATAAAAAATCTATCCAAGTCTTATTTTGCACTTCGGTACAATACCGATGCACAGGCTCTAAATGAAAGACAATTGATCTCGTTAGAATCTCAAGAAAAAGAGACTTTATTCGTTATAATCAATATCTTGTGGGAACACATAATTACACAATCCATAAATACACATCCACAATCCACAAACACTTTACAATTTAACATACATCAAAATTTGGTTAAACAAAATAGGCTGAGAAAGTTGTAATTAAAAATTTATTTAGAATGTAAGTCAGGATACTTTTAAACTTCAAAGAAAAACAATAAAAATATATTATATCAATATTTTATGTATTTTATAATTAGAAAGATTTGTTCGCTTAGTAAAATCTTATATAGTAAACTCGTATAATGCTTAAATTACCGATTTGAAACATTTCACATAAAAAACTCTAGCGCACCTGAACCGCTAGAAAACTAATTTTCGAAGAAATTGTCTTTGAGTGACAAAAAAGTGTGGAAAGACGTAATACACTGTTTTTTAGAATCATATCAACCACTCCTTATTCAAAGCAACAAAACTCAACTATAACACATAAAATGCAGTGCTGGCAACACTTTTCGAACGAAGCAGCAATAAATTTACCATAACAAGCTCATACTCAAATCAACGTATCCTTATTTAACGATGATAAGCGTAGTAGCGAGGTCATATCTTCATTTTCACGTGACTTAAATACAAAATTGCATAAGGTTTAATGCCTATACTTCAAGCTGATAATGTAGAAAAAATTAAGTTTGATTCTAGTTTGTGCAAAGAGCAAGAGAAACTTTTTTACTATAAATTTAATATAATTTCATCGAAACTTTCAGCGGTTAAACGTTGTTTGAGGCTGCCATCCGAAAAATGTTCAAAACTCGAAAAATTAAAAAAAAGAATTCCTTCTTTTTATTGCAAATGCTTTGCATATGAGAACGTTGTTTGAAGCATCTGTTGGTGCAATATTTACGGAAATGGCTAATGCTGGTTAGCCTGTGTCAACAGCAAAGCATAATACATACCAAATCTGCCTCACATTAAGTTAAACCCAACCAGTAAATGTCGTTTCGATTGAATCACTGCGCTGGAAGTTATACGGGTGAAAGGGTTTTTAGGGTTACTACCCTCAAAACTTATCAAATTTTTAAAACGTCAATATTTGTTGTTAATTTTCTTTAAAGGATCATTTCCATTTGGAAATCTAATGACATAATCGCTCAGTAAAGAAATTAAACAAAATCACAAAAATTGTCATAGTTGGCAGCCCTTTCATGATTTTGGTACGAAATTTCTACGACATTTGGTTCACATTAAAATCCATTTACTGCATGAACTTTGTTCTGATTTCTACACTGGACCGGAAGTTATAGGGAAAAAAGCTTTATTTTGCTGAGCAAATTTGCAATATTTAGGAGACAAAAATCACAATAGCTGGCAACTCTATTCTGATTTTTCAGCCAAATTTTCACCAAATGTAATGAGTAAGATCCAAGTATTGGATGAATCTTGTTAAAATTTGATGGCTGAATCGGAAATTATAGGCCAAAAACCGTTTTTTTTCTCAGTGATTTTTCAAGATGTTACTACTGGCACAGGGTTGCCCGCATTTCAAAATCACTTCTATCAGACCTGGTCCTAGCTAATACCAATATGTCCTGTAAATTTAACTGTGATCGGATAATCCGGTCGTCAGTTCTCGTGAACAGAACTTTCGAGTGCTGAAAATAGAGGTAATTTGGTGATGTGTTGCCGTTCTTG
Source organism: Nemotelus nigrinus (assembly GCA_947369275.1). Lineage (NCBI taxonomy): Eukaryota > Metazoa > Arthropoda > Insecta > Diptera > Stratiomyidae > Nemotelus > Nemotelus nigrinus. The sequence goes on from CANBKX010000337.1 coordinate 22,719, forward strand.
TGCAAATCGAAAGTTTGAAAATATTAATTTGACATGATGAACAAAGGCTAAAATTTATCAGTGATCTGATTTTTTTGTCAAAAATCAAAAAATTTTCAGAAAGGTCAATGATTTGAAGGGTTTTTTTTTCAGGAGCCTGCCGTAGCAACAGAGTTACCCGCACTATCTTGAAAATCCACGTGTGCTAAATTTTAGTCAACATTAATACGCTCTGCAAATTCCACGATGATCCATTGTTTTTCTTAGAAGTAATGACAAAGCAAAATTTGAAAAAAAATCCTTGCCTTTTTTTAGGCACCCTGCACCCACACACGGCTCAACATTTTCAATTCTTTACCATAGACGAGCTTAAAACATAATAAGTTTTCATTCCCAATACTTTTCTTTAACAAAAATTAACACTGCTTGGATATATAGGAGTACTTCGAAATTCACTAAAACGCTCACCGCCGTCAAAAGGTTTAGAATATCTGAATTTGAGAAAGTTGTGGACCTACCTACTATATACATCTACGTTCTCCGAAAATTTCAGCTCAATTGAATCGGCCACTCCAGAGATTATCTCCCTTAATCATTTTGCTGATATATATATATATATATATATATATATATATATATATATATATATATATATATATATATATATATATATATATATATATATATATATATATATATATATATATATATATAGAGAGAAATATGAATTTTCGGCGAAACGAGTTTAATACTATTGTTCTTCGAACATTAGTAAAATGTACAATAATTGTCAACGGCAGTTGATCATATGAATGCGTAAGTCAATGACGTGGTTCAGCATTCTCTCGTCAATTTCATTATTGGGTAATAATTGCTGACACTTGGATCATTGACCCATGCATGCAGCTTTACAATAATATATGCTCGTGCTGCAACTAACACCTTGCAGGAAATCGTTTCGTGCAGTTAATATTTGTGCAGGTAATTTACAATATTGTGGTTTTGATATTAAAGCATATACATACGAAAATACACAATTATCGGATAGAACATGATCACTTGAATTGAATCTGGACATATAGAAAGCAATTTTGATGACTCTCACATAAATTTAAATTGAACATATGTATAGATGAGTAAGTGAACATATGGTAGAAATAGAAATGCAACTTAAGAAGTAGTTTTAATATATTACGTATATCTAGATATATGGTTAATTTGTATGAAATTTAACACTCTCCCCCGCGTTGAATGATACAGGTGAGTCAACTATTCGTCCAGGTGAGCTGATATGTTGAACGCTTCGTTGATCTTCTGGAGTACGGTAGTGGCGGATGTATATTCATAACAACGTCTGTGGTGGCTGTACAGTTTCGTCTGCATTTAATTCTGGCGGATTCCATAGCAACAAGTTTGCTGGGGTCATGTCGATTCGTCGGTTTTTGGGTCGCACTGGAAGTCTGCTTAGACTCGTATCTGTATTGGAAAGGCCTGATAAGGGAGATGTATTGTCAGTACTCTTATGCTTCGCGGGTCATTTATTGGGCACGTCCTCTGAACAAGTTTCTTCCGTTTCTGTAGGCAGTAGTGCTAATTTATGAATTGGTCTCCTAAGAACACCATTCGATGTTCGAATATCCGCTACTCGTGCCAAATCATCCGAGCCTTTTATTACTTGTGAGATTCTGCCCATTCACCATTTTAAGACTGGGAGATTGTCTTCTTTGAGCACCACCTGGTCTGACGTTTTCGCAGATTCGTTTCCATTTGTGGCGCTGCTGTAACTCGGTTAGTATTCCAATGACCACCTCTGTCAGAATTTCTGCTTGATATCGTCAATTTGCTTCCATCGCTTTGGTAGTGTTGAGCAATTTGGTAACGCGTGTGTGTCTATTGGCGTGGTAAGAGACTCGCTGATCAAAAAATGTCCGGGTGTCAAAGCTGATAGGTCGTTGGCGTCCTCAGAGAGTGGAGTTAAGGGTCTAGAATTGAGGACGGCTTCTACTTCGATTAGCACTGTCGCCAATTCTTCATAGGTTAAAGATGCGGGTGCTACGTTTTTAAGCAGGAAGTGCTAAGCTGATTTTACCGCCACATCCCATGAACCATTTGGTTCTTCCGCACGCCCGTACAGCAGCCAGCTGTATGGGTTGTGTAAACGGAGGCCTCGCTCGTAACTGGCAGAGGGGCGCCCCTGTTTCTCTCCGCAGGGGTGAAACGGAGGCCTGAGGACAGGTCTGGGCTGGTGACTGAGGTTAAGGTCCACCTGCGGGGTTCTGGATCCAACACTTCACTTTGCCCGGCTCTAGAGCCTGACGAACCGCGGTCTACAGAATAGCGAACTGTTAGACTAGGGGGGACACCTTGGTTGCCTCGGCAGCAAGGTTCGGAGGTTTAGCGTACTGTAAAAGCCTACGGAACCCTCGGATGGTCATGGGGGTGTCTGCCTCGCGATCCGAAGAGGCTAGAGACGTAGCGGCAAGTCACGGTCGGAGCAATACATTGTTTCTATGGAGGCGGGGTGTAGCGGGAGGCAAAATGCTGGCGATTGCTCCGGCTGTGGTCCGAAAACGCGAAACCCAAACCTGAAACTATCTGAAATAATCTATGGATAAAAAAAAAGACTTTAAAAAAATCAAACTTTCCACCAGTACTACTGGAGGGAAGTCACGAGACAATGACTGTTTATTCTGCGACAGAATTATTTTATTCTGCCGCTGTGCGGTCGCCTAGATACAAATCTAGTCAGTCGCAATTTGTGTGTCTCGATACACAATCGATCCACAATCGAAGAACAGATAAGTCAACGTCTATTATGTTATCCACTACCGTTCCACTACAACAATGCCAACAACAATCTAAACTTGTCTTAAAAACTGAACTTTATTATTTATTAGCTCTTACTGCTTCGACGATTAATGAACAACTGAATTACACTAAACTCTTTCTTAATTATAACAACTACCTTGAGTTGCATTCCCACGATTGCATCCAGTGCAATTACGCTGACCTAAGGTCTGTGCATTTCTTGCATCATCAGCTCAAGTGAATTCGATACCCTATTCTTACTCGCGACACTTAGTACGAACCTTACATAGCAGATGTAATTGTTTTCGAAATGATCCAATTACCTAAACATTTATCCACGATCTTCTATTGCAAATTTTACTGCAACGACTTGCATTGTTTACGATAGGTTCGAATTCACTTGGGCTAGATGGCGATGCGTATACAATTCAATTGTGGGTGCAAGTTGTTAAATATTCAACAATCAAATAATATTAAGTACATAAAGGAGTGTCTACATGTAACAAAATGTATGCAAAATTATGAATGACAAGTCTTTATTTATTTAGGATTTTCTCTATTTTATTGATGACATTAGACATACTCCCCACGTTAAACGATAATAAGAGTTTAATTAAATCTCTAACTTATTCTACTTCTTGGTCCATTTGCAATCGAAAGGCTTCAGCTGGTAATTGCCTAGGCAGCGGCACCGGATTTTCCTGAGGTCCTCTAGCAGATGGTTGCTTCCGGCGTTGCCACCAAAGATAGGCACCTAGTCCACCAATCAATATTAGGCCTATATAGCCGACGGTGAATTGGTGTACGTCGTTTTGCAGTGATATTGGATGTAAGGTTTCCATCGTCCGTTGAGCTTGGATTTTATGTTGCAGCTCCTGGAGCGTCTTCTTCAGTGATTCATGGGACTTGGTTAGTGTAGGTAATTCGTTCAGGTGATTAAAGAGTCTCCATTCGGTCATATTACGCACCAGGACCGTGGTCGTATTAAAGGATGAATGATATAGTTTATGCGCTTGAATGGTAAGAGTTTCTTCCTTTAGGGCGCAATCTTCGTGTAATTGTAAAATGCCGGAGCCCTCCAATACAACTTGAGACTCGCTATTATCGCAAATGAGAGCCACGGTGGTCCTCGATGGAATGAAATATATCCAGTGATTTGGCCTCAACAGTGAAATATAGCGAGGAGGCTCCGTCCATGGTTTTAACGCGCATGTGGTATTTAGTGCTAGAGGAGTTATGAAGCTAAGCTCGCAAGCAGCGATTGTAGCTCCTCGACGGTATAAAGGATGTAGTTGTCGGCACAAATAGTTCGAACTACCAGCTCTTGTACAGGTGGCCATTTCCTGTTCCGAAAGGGGGTAGTATTCATCGCGATGCTGGCTGATGATTAAAAAGCTGGCTTTTATAACTAACATAACCGTTGATCCATTTCTGAGGAGTGGTACTGGCAACAGATGCAGCAAATCAAAACGTTGGTGCGATGCTAGTGGTAGAGTGATTTTGAAGATCATTCGGTGGTCTAATAAACAGCCCTCCACCTTCATCATGCGATACGTCGTTGCCAAATCCAGAGGTTGAAAAGGGAGTCTCATGGTAGTTGGTAGGTTTTCCCTTATGACTAGAAGCTCCGCCTGCAGCTGGTTGGGTGTTAATAGCAACGGATTGATTTTTCCCTGATGCGTATCGATCAGTACATCCACTAGGGCTGATTGAACGCGTTGGTAGCTGGTGGTAGTCAATAACAATCGAACAGCTAGAGAGGCGAAGTATTGGGTGGCTTCTTGTGAGTGAACTTCGCGAACGATACTGTTGATGTGAGCTACACTTTGATTAATAGCATACTCCAGACCTCCTAGACGAGTTTCCGTTTCTTCCTGTGACTGCAACATGATATTAGCCGTGGAGTCTATAATGGATGTTTGATTCTTGATCAATTGCAACAAATGATCTTCATTGTCTTGAACTTGACTAATAACGTTAGACATCTGCTTGGCGTACTCTGAGTCCAAGATTCCAAACAAGGAGTTTGCTAGGTTCCCCACTATGTTCAGTGCACCTCGTTTTTTCCGAGTTTCGTGTTTTTGCCCAAAGTGGAGAAAAAACTCGTTGTTGCGTTGGAATTCGTTCAGTAGTAATTGAAACTGGGTTATGGTTGGTTCGCACAACGAGTCCGTCCTCACTTCGTGGCAGATTTGATTTAAACGATCCAGGCCTGTTTTTATAGTATCCAATTCTTTCCAATAAGGCCTTAAATCGTAATATACGTCGAGTTTCCATTCGTCTACAATAAGATGAGCCGTACCCAGCTTTTCAGAGTAAATTCCCGGTGAGGAAGCAAATGGTGAAACTTGTATTGGTAATGTTAAAATCGGCATCATCAGCGTGGTCCAGAGTAGTAAACCAACTGCAGAAAGGCTGCTGCACGGCTTTTTTGGTCTGGACGACGACGCGGAAGGACCAGGTTCACCCCTCTCCAGTGCAAAGTCCGGTTCGGAAGCGATTTTGTGCTTTCCTGACGGTGGAAAAGAGGTCATGACTTATTCTGATGAGTTTGTTTGCTCTGAGGCCGAATTGTCTTCTACAGGAAGGGGAGCTAGATTGTGAATGGGCCGCTTTACAGTCCCGGTAGTGGTTTTCACTTCCGCAACCCGTACAAGTTGGTCAGTTCCCTTAAAGATGTTAATAATTCTGCCCAGCTGCCATTTCAATACGGGTAAGTTGTCATCCTTTATGACGACCATCGTACCGATCCTGACATTATTGCAGCGTTGTTTCCACTTGTATCGATTTTGTAATTCACAGAGATACTCCTTAGACCATCGTTGCCAGAACTGATGTTTCATTTCCGACACGAGCTTCCACCGTTGTGATAACGACGGCTTGGAACGTTGATCGGCGACCTCTATGATGCTACGTAAGGGCTCACCTATTAAGAAATGCCCAGGTGTTAGAGCACTTAAATCGTTGGGATCTGACGACAGTGGAGTTAGTGGTCGGGAGTTCAGTATGGCTTCGATTTCGATGACAATCGTCTCCAGTTCTTCATAGGTTACCGCCGCGGTGGCAAGATTTCATAACATATATTGTTTGGCGGACTTCACGGCCGCTTCCCATAGTCCCCCGAAATGTGGTGACTTGGGTGGAATAAAGCAAAAGTCCATGCCTTTCGAAACACAGAAACTGGAGATCTTCTCTTGAGCTACATCCGAATATACGACTTTATTTATTGCTTCCAATTGATTCTTTGCACCGACGAAATTGGTGGCGTTGTCGCAATATATCTTCCGACAGTGACCACGTCTTCCAATGAAGCGTTTAAGAGCTCCAATGAAGGCTTCCGTAGTGAGGTCTGTTACTAGTTCCAAATGACATGCTTTAGTCGAGAAACAACAAAAAACTGCTAGATAAGTCTTTTGTGGCCGTTTCCCACGAATTTTGAAGTGTGTCCAGAAAGGACCGGCAAAGTCAACACCCGTATGTAGAAATGGGCGGGCTTGTTGGACTCGGTCAGCTGGCAGATTTCCCATGAGTTGAGTCAAAAGCCTTGGTTTGCTTTTGGCGCATCTAACGCAATTTTGCACGACGGATCTTGCTAGTGTCATTCCATTGAGAGGCCAAAACTTCTGTCTGACTAACGAACGAAGAGTCTGTGGACCAGCATGCAGGTTATCGTTGTGAATCTGTGTGATAATTAGCTTCGTAATGTCATGTTTATATGGCAACAATATTTGGTGTTTACTCTCGTATGGTAGATTTGCGTTTTCGAGTCGTCCACCCACTCTCAAGAGACCACTTCGCTCGTCAAGGAAAGGAGTAAGTGTACTTAATCGATTGCCTTTACTGAGTTGTTTGGATGTCTTTATCGCGTTGATTTCTTCTCTGAATTCTTCTCTTTGTACTTCTCTTATGATAACCATGCTGGCTTCTTCTAATTGTTCGACGGAGAGTAAGTTATTAGACTGGCATGATTCCAGGCCTCGAGCTCGCCTTGCAAACCGCAAAACGTATCCGACTACTCTCTTCATTCTTTGAAATGAGTTTCGGTGGTCGATACGGTAGATAAAGTGGTCGGAATTGTGAACGGCAGTTAACACTACCTTCGCGCGTTTTTTTTCGAGGTCAATGTCTTGTTTTACGTAAGAGTCTGTCCAGGACTCATCACTTCTATGTAGAAAGACGGGACCAAAGAACCAGAGTGAACAATCTTTCAGTCTGTCTGCTGAGATGCCTCGAGATACTAAATCCGCTGGGTTGTGCTCAGTGTTAACATGCCTCCATTGGCTAGCATCTGAGCATTCTTGAATGGGCGTTATTCGATTGGCGACGAAGGTGTGGTATGAAGCGGCTTCTGCGTGCAACCAGTTTAAAACAATTTGAGAGTCAGTCCAAAAGAAGCAAGGTATGTCTGCCACTTTAAGATCTTTGCGACTGCGTTTCACTAATTCTGCCGTCAATTTGGCAGCGCATAGTTCCAAACGTGGAATAGTGGTAACCTTTAACGGGGCAACTCGGGATTTCGCACATAGAACCCTCACCGTTGGTGGCCCATCTTGGTATGTAGCCCGCACATATACTACCGCTCCATATGCCTTTTCGGAGGTATCGGAGAAGGCGTGCAGCTGCCACATTTTAGGTACCTTACCAGCAAATACATGGCGAGGAATTTTTATTTGGTTTAAAATTTCCAAGTTTTGCTTGAATTTGACCCATTTTGAATGTAGTTCCATTGGAAGAGCTGCATCCCAATCAAGCTTCAAGCTCCACAGCTGCTGAATGAACATTTTGGCAATAATTGTTACTGGGCTCAAGAAGCCCAGTGGATCGAATATATGTGCGATATCTGATAAAGCTCCTCTTTTAGTTATTTTGCTGGCTGGATTGTGGAATGGCTCGATTGTAAACACATCTTGCTTTGGTAGCCATGCGATACCTAGAGTTTTTATTTGTTCCTCTGCGCTATCTTCCAGATTCAGTTTTAGTGCTGTATGTTCTTTGGGTATATCCTGTAGGATTTGGTCTTGATTGGAACACCACTTATGTAGTTGGAATCCAGCTGAACTCAACATTTTAACTATTTCTTCCTTTTTCCAGATTGCTTCTCGCAGAGTATTGGAGCCTGACATAAGGTCATCCATGTAGAAATCTTCTTTGACCGCAGAAGAGCCAAAAGGATAAATTTCACCCGCCTGTGAAGCCAATTGCTGCAAGCATTTAGTTGCTAAGTATGGTGCCGATGTAGTACCGTAGGTAACGGTGTTGAGCTGATAGCTCTTTAGCTGTTCTGAAGGATCGTTTCTCCAAAGTATCAACTGATATTTTCGATCGGCTGGGTGTAACGTAACTTGCCGGTACATCTTTTCGATGTCGGCTGTGAAAACAAATCGATGGAGTCGAAATCGTAAAAGAATTGCAAATAGGTCGTCTTGAATTGTTGGACCTGTGTGCAAAATTTCATTGAGGCTGATGTTGGTGGTGGTTTTCGCAGAAGCATCGAAAACGACACGCAATTTAGTCGTTGAGCTGCTAGGTTTTAAAACACAATGATGCGGAAGGTAATAATGGGGCATTCCAATTTGATCATCTTTGATTTCACTCATATGGCCCAAGGACTGATATTCTTGCATGAAGTTGAGGTATCTAGCCTTGAGGTCAGGATTCCTTTGCAATTTTCTTTCAAGATGAAGGAACCGACGAAGTGCCATAGCCTTTGAATCCCCCAAGCGTTTACTGTCGTGAAGGAATGGGAGTCTTACCTCAAAGCGTCCTTCTGCGGTTCTTTTCGTGTTTTGATGGAAGTGGGATTCACATTGGGCTTCTCGTGGTGTCATTTGTCGGCTGGTGATCTCATTTTCTTCCAGCTGCCAGAACCGTTCTAAAGATTGATTGAGGCTTTCAGCATCTGTGCTGTATATTCCACAAGTGGGCTGCATCATGACATCGTTTAGCGAGGGATTAGTCAACTTTCCAGCCACAATCCACCCAAACACTGTATTTTGCAATATCGGCAGTCCTGGTCCAAGCTTTATTTGACCAGTTGCTAACGTATTGTAGTACCATTCCGCTCCTATAAGTAGATCTATATTCCCCGGCTCGTTGAACGTTGTATCTGCTAGCTCAATATTGCGTGGAATCTTCCAAGTCTTCGTGCTAAAACCTTGTAATGGCTGTGGGATAGTTATCTGAGGTACTATATACGCCTGCATATTTGCGGTAAATCGATTGATTCGGGACCGTAAAAGCAGGTTAACTCGTTGGTGCACTTGCTGAGATGTGCCTCCAACACTGCGAATGTTCAGTTCGGATAGCACCTTCTTTAAGCCGAACTCGTTTGCTGCAGTCGCCGTTATTAGGTTAAGTTGTGAGCCACTATCCAACACTGCCCTGAGTGGTCTGAATTGATTCCTAGAGTCGGAAATGTCTACCATTATGGTACTCAATAGAACTTGGGACGTTTTATCTTCTGTCGCCAAAGACAGCGTCGTGTTGCTAGATGTTATGTTCATTTGGCTCTGCCCTGAGGCTTGTTCGCGCCCCTTGCATGGTGTGGATTGTTTTTGAGTGGTACCCACTACTTCTTCTCTATGTAGTAGAGTATTGTGTTTCTTGGCGCACCTTTTGCAGTTCCTAGCCGTGCACGTAGAAGCAGTGTGCCCTTCCCGTAGACAGTTTATACACAACCTTTTTCCTTTGACGTGGTCGAATCTAGTAGTTGGTGTTTGCGCCAGAAAACCTTGGCATGAGAACAGCGGATGAGGTCTGTTGCACCAAGAGCATAGTGTCTCCCTTTCGACAGCTAACAACGTCGAACGGGTGTGCGAAGATGTATGTTTGTTCTCACGTTGGCTAACCATGGAGCTGGTTTTATTCGAACTCAGTGTTTCGAGTGCTTGGAATCGTATTTCCAAAAAGTTCAATAGTTGCTTCAAGGAAGGCACCTCCCGAGGCGACGTTAATTGCTGCTCGAATTGAGCTCGAGTGTTGTTGTCTAATCTTTGAAGGATAAGATAGACCACAATAGCATCCCATTGTTCTACTGGAATCCCGAGATTCCTTAGGGTTTGCATGCACTCGTTCGTTGTGTCATGCAGTGCTCGAATTGACCCTGCCTTTTCCATATTCATCGATGGCTGGGACAGTAGCCTTTGAATTACTGAATTTACGATTAATCGTGTGTTTGCATATCTGGCCTTCAGTATGTTCCACGCAGTATCATAGCCTTGGTCGCTGATGGACAAATGCTTTATTAATACTCGGGCTTCTCCTGAGATGTTGCTCATCAAATAAAACATCTTTTGAGCCTTCGGTATTGATTGATTATGAATGAGTTCTGTGTAGAGCGCGTGGAATTGTATCCATTGTAAATAATCTCCGTTGAATGTCGGAAGATTAATTTTTGGCAGATTTATTGAACCAGTTGTGGCGTAACCACCCGTCTCAGCTGTCACGGGTGAACTTGGAAGCTGGTCATCTAGTCGTTCCTGTAACTTGGTTAATTCTTGCTGCACCTGCCTCTCTAGCAGGAAAAAGGACTCGGTTTGGTAGTCCAATGTTGATGATTCACCCATAATTTCAAGATGACGTTCGAAAATCATTCTCCAATTTTCTCGAATCATGGTCATCCCTTGTTTGAAATAGGCTAAAGATTGACTTGCAGTTAAGTCGGCGTCGGTACTGGCTAACAGCTGTCTCATTGCAGCCATAGCAGCTCCTTGTTGCCGGATTCACCGCTGCAGTGATTCAAGAGCCATGGTTGCCTGTGTTATGTCTGACTGAGCAGGAGTTGGTTGATTGACTTCTGTCATCTTCGCGTTGTCGGAAGCTTGCAAAGCTGACTTATATTCCAGATAAATGGACTCAACTTGATCGTAAAGACCTTCTCTGAAG